>WWET01000520.1:603976-627636 GCA_011038615.1 Limnodynastes dumerilii
CCAGAGCTTAGTTGGAGTGTAGATACGGCTAGCATATTTTTGGCATGCCCCTTCGTATGTAGTTACTACATTGTTACGGCCGCCCAGAGTTATGTGTCGTGTGCATGCGCAGAACATACAAGCAGCCGATGACGCTAGCAGATAGCTTAACTTCGCTGTCGTACGTAGGTCTGGATCAGGCCGTTTATTAATATACTGTAAGGAATAATATACTGTTGCAATGCTGCATGGTATAATATGCTCTTAGTGTGCTGTAAGTAATAAGATATTTCTAAAGTTCTCTGTTGTAATTTTATAACAAATAGTTTGTTCTTAACAGGCTTTAAGAATGCATGAATAAAATATAAGGAGTAATTTCAATATATATCGTAAGGAAGGAAATGTTGTAAAGAACTCTTTATTATTAGAATGCTCTATGGAACAGCATACTGTAGATATTTGTAGAGATATAGAATGCTGTAGAATGTTGCCACATCTGGGGAGGACATTCCTAGCAGCAAGTAGTTAACTCCCCTCAGTGCCATTTCTAGACCTAGCAGAGCCCAGGGTGCAAAAAAAACTTCTGCCCCGCACCCCCCCAAAAAAGTTTGCATCCAGCCATTCATTTCCATCCTCTTGTATGTGTTTCCAGCCTTCAATTCTGCACAGCCTCTATTTGTGCCCTTTCTGTGTCCAGCCTCCATTGTGCTACTATTTTATCCAGCCTCCATTTTAGCCCCTTCTGGCCCCCTTAGGGTAGCCTTCAGCCGGCGTAAGCGAGGGTAACTAAGCTGGGGGCAGGGGGGAGTGTCAGGGGGAGTCCCACGATGTAACGCTGAGCAGGCCCTATATCATCTTATAGTTGAAGGTGGACACATCAATGGATGTTGTTAGAACTCTGGATTATTGGGAAAGATACTGCACCCTCTAGTTTCGGCTGGCTTCTTACTTTGTATGATGCAAGGATGGAAGAAAATCCAATAAGGCTCAAAACTATTTCTAAAGGTTCCAGACTGGTACTTCAGAAGTAACCCTCTTTCCTCTACCTGGGAGGGGGTAGGGTGGTACTCCAACAAGAAAGCAACTAGAGATCATTGTAGGTATTTAATTGCAGCTGATACTAAGGAGTTTAGATATCAGTATTTTGAAAGTCCTTGTGAGCCAAGGAGCCTGTGGATCTGATTATGTCCCAAATATAACAAGACTCCCTGGTGACAAGGAACCGGATCCAGACCTCTGCACACTTTCCATACGTAATAATAAACCAAAAGAAGGGTGCGCTATTAATATAATTAACCAAGTTTATTAAAATATCTTATTCAAATCTATGCTCTATTATGCACACAATATGATTAAAAAACAAATAAAATATCAAATTCTACAATCCAACATTATTACTCTAAGCAATATATGGGGGTCCCCCTCTTATATAGCTTATCAGTAACTTCTGAATCAATCTGCACAGTACACATCTAATATATTCAAAACTGATGATTAATTCAAAGTACTATTAACTCGTAGCACAATATTCATTTCCTTTTTTATCAAGTGTAGGTGTCAATCCTTTTATCAATCAAATGACAATCTGTATATCACATTCCAATTTGCACTTTGATATATTCCTTTTGAAGTTTATCGTTTTTATTCATTCACCCTCTTTCCTTTTTGATAATGGGGCTCCACTGGTGATGTATTTCACAGTTGATACAATTAATTCACAACGTTCTAATATACTATACTTCTGATACTTATTTCACACATTAGATATAAAATGTCTAGTAGAGGACAAGTATAACTCAAGTGTTATGCTTCAGCTGATATATATGTAAGATAGTCCTAATTGACACACTCCGTTTCTATTAGAATAATCTTCTGTTTAGATATTAAGTCCACAGAAAATGCATATGATGGATTTAAACTTGACAATAAATCTCTGGCACTTGACTTCAACTTTCAGATATGGTATCCACATATAGCTTCAATTGTGTATAACAAGTCACAATGTCTTACTGGAGTCTCAGTGTTAGCTCACAAGTGACATGTGCATACGATAGTACAACAATAAATCTCTGGTACTTATCTTCAACACTGCTGTATAATATCCCCACACAATACTGGCACGGAACAGCACGCCTCTCCCGCTCCTACTGCTGATATCTGATCTCTGGCTAGGCACAGCGCATCTCTCCTGCTCCTGCTGCTTGCAAAAGCAGTCTATTGGCAACACAGGTTTCTATCCTGGAAGTTCTGTGTAGAGTTCGGGATCTGGCTAGCTAGAGTGAATGTTCCTCCAATCACCCGCTGACGGCACAATCCCCACTCATGTGTTTGGGACCATGCACTCTATATTTCTTGCGTTGAAGTGTCTATAACCATATAGATATGCTTTCATTAGTCTTTAAGGTGCAAATTGTTACAATTCACTGTTGGATTGCAAATAAATCAGCACTTTGACGTGTTTCTCCCGACAGTGTTTCCTCAGAAAGTGCTTTGCTCTACTTTGGTATACATTTATATAGCGATCTTAATTCATCTATCCCTTCTCTTCCTTCCCCCTTGTCTCCATTTACACCAGCTGTCCACTTCCTTCCCCCTCCTTATGTCTTCTGTAAGTTTTTCCCTCCCACTTAGTGTGTTAGCTCACATGAGCAGGGCCCTCCAACCTAATGTTGTTCCTTCCTCCACCACTCCTCATTCACTTCATACCCTCTTGTCCCCCTTTGCTACCCTTTTACCACATCCCCACCTGGTGGCTCCCTCTCAACCTCTCATTGCGATCTATGCCCTGCTTCCTGATCTTCCAATCTTGACACCTCACATTTGCCTTGCATTCTGTGCTTGCTTCACTTATTGTATTTTTGTGATAGTTTTATATTCATATTGTTTTTAATATGTACTATGCTGTCCATCTCTGCCCTGTATGTCTGTACTGTATTTTGTACGGCACTACGGACACCTTGTGGAACCTTATGAATAAACGATAATAGTAATAATAAATAATAATAGTTAAAACTCATTAAGATCAGGTTTAAGTGAAGTCAAAAGATCAAAGTTAGGGTCACAAGTACACAAATGAAATCAGTAAATTCAGGCCAGAAAGTCAAACCTGTTGTGGTACATCATTCTTAAACTCCTAAATCTATAAATGCTACATAGTGAAATCTATAATAAGGTGAATTTCAAGGAACAAAGGGCTGAATTCACACTTAAGAAGCTCCAGCTTCTTAAGTGCGGAATTTCCTGAAATGACCTACTATGCTATGCATGCGTAGTAAGTGATTTACGCAATCCACATACCTGTCTTTAAAGACCGCATGGATTAGTTTAGTCAGAAGGAGGTGTGCTAATGCCGCCTCAGGTTGGACTTAGGTGAATGTGGGAGAGGGGGATTTAGATTAACCGGGGAGGGTTTCTCCGTGCGTATTTTCCTTCTTAAGAAGGAAAACACACACAGCTACTTAAGGAAGCCCTATGGCACTCTTAAGTGCCATAAGGTTCCTAAAAATGGGGGGGCGGTTAGGGGCAGGACGGGGGAGTTAGGTGCTGTACAGTCCACACCTAACACACTCTTACGTGAGAATACATTCCAAAATGCCTGAAGAGATCTTCTTTTAAATGAGCACAAGTGAAGAGCACAGTAAAAAGCCAATTTGCCAATCATAGTGGCCAATCATCCATGCTAACATGGGGCTGGATCCAGACCTTGTTAAGTGCATTAACTTAGTTACACCTGGGCTAAACCATGTTGAATTCAGGGGGAGTCAAGTTAATTGTATACTTTGCATGCAGGGATATATCTTTAAATTGCTTACTGCACACAGATACTGACCAGCTTTACTATCACACTGTTATTTAGACTTGGGATAGGAAACATCACCTCTCAACACTAACACTGTTTGCAACAGATGAAATATGACACCCCTGCAATCAACATGGTTTAGCCCAGGAGTAACTAAGTTAATGCACTTAACAAGGTCTGGATCCAGCCCATTGTACTTAAACTGCACTTAGGTCTGAATTTGGCCCATAATGTCCAGCTTTACTCTAAACTGTTAAACAAGGACCAGGAAACATCACCTCTCGACGCTAATAATTTTTGCAACAGATAAAATTTGCCTCCCTTGCAATTTAACATGAAAGATGTAATTTTCCATATGTTTCAAATGTTTTATTTCAAGCTCTTGGGCAGATCCAGAGTCTGGGCCTGATTCATACCTGAGACATTGCGGCTTATACATAGTCATATAGACAGGGCCGGCGCGACCCACTCCGCGAGGGGATGCGGTGCATCCCGGCGCCATACTGGATAGGCGCCGGACATCCCCCCGCACCACGCTTACAGATTAGCAGCGTTCATACATTCTCCTGTATGAACGCTGCCAATCTGTATAGAGGTGAGCGGAGGAATGTCCGGCGCCTATTCAGCGTCATTTACTTACCAACAGCCGGACTGGCCGCCACTGGGTCCCGACGTCCCGCACGCAGCTCTGTTGAAAGACGTCAGCGTGACGCTGGCGTCATTCTGCAGAGCGCGATGCTATCAGCCTGTGGCACTGCTGAGGTGTTATGGAAACTTCACACTGGACTTTAAGCATCTGGGATTGTGTGCCTCTTCTTTCTTCCACCAGAATGTGCGACCTTGGTTTCCAAATGAGATGCAAAATTCGCTGTCATCAGAAAAGAGGACTTTGGACCACTGAGCAACAGACCAGTTCTTTCTTTCGCCCAGATAAGACGCTTCTGATGTTGTTTGTTGTTCAGAAGCGGCTTGACAGGAGTAATACGACATTTGAAGCCCATGTCCTGGATCCGTCTGTGTGTGGTGGCTCTTGATGCACTAACTCCAGCTTCAGTCCACTCCTTGTGCAGCTCCCCCACACTTTTGAATGGCCTTTTCCTGACAATCCTCTCCAAGCTGCGGTTATCTCTGCTGCTTGTGCACCTTTTTCTTCCATACTTTGCCCTTCCACTAAACTTTCTATTAATGTTCTTTGATACAGCACTTTGAGAACCTCCAACTTCTTTAGCAATTTTCTTTTGAGGCTTTCCATCCTTGTGGAGGGTGTCAATTATGCTTATCTGCACAACTGTCAGGTCAGCTGTCTTCCCCATGATTGTGAATTCTACTGATCCAGACAGAGACCATTTAAAGGTTTAGGAACCCTTTGCAGGTGTTGGAATAATTTGCTGATTAGAGTGTGACACTTTGAGCCTACAATATTGAACCTTTTCACATTAATTTCTAATTTTTTGAGATTTTGATTTTGGGGTTTTAATAAGCTGTAAGCCATAATCATCAAAATGAATACAAATAAAGGCTTGAAAAATCTCACTTTGCATGTAATGAGTCTATATAGTATATTCGATTCACCTTTTAAGTTGAATTACTGAAATACATGAACTTTGCACAATATTCAAATTTTTCGAGTTTCACCTGTATGTGTTCAAAAAATATGAATTCACAAAATACAGCTAGAATCAATCACTGTCCACACTTTCAATAACAGTATTTATAACTATACATGTCTCTCAGTGCAATCTATATAGTCTAATAATTATTCCCCATACTCCTATCTATGTCCCCCAGATCCAACAAGCAGACAGATATAAACCAACCCTAGTGTAACATAGATAACTCAAACACTAGAAGTGGTTTAGCTCTATCTGCTCGTTTAAACCAGAGGGCATCAATGTTGCCAACTTAAAGGTCCAAAATGCCTGCTTTCTGCAAAGTGTATTGAATCTATTTCCCCCTCTCAATGTTGGTTTGATTTGTTCTATCCCCATGAAACTGATTACCCCCACATCCCCCCCATGCTCTTCCCAGACATGTCTGGATACAGAGTGTTTGGGATTCTCTTTCATTACATTCCTCCTATGCTCCTGAAATCTCACCCCTACTTTCCGCATGGTCCGACCAACATATAACTTCCCACATTTACAAATTAAAAGATATTTAACGTATATGCTGCTACAAGTCATAAATGTTTTTATATGAAATTTCTCTTCCTCATTATTTGAGTAGAACTCCACATTCTTTTTTAGAGTAAATTTACATGAGATACAGTTAGTTCTGCCACACTGATAAAAAAACCCACGCACCTCTCTGGTAGGCAAGATTTTATAGTACCACTTTCATTCCATTCCTTCTTCAGATGACTATGTACCAGCCTATCTCTTGAATTTCTCGCTTTTCTAAACACTATTTTGGGACCCTTTTCTGTAACCGATTTAAGCAAGTTATCTAATTGAAAGATAGAAAAATGATTTTGTATTATCTTTTTAATTTTATAAGATTGTGCATTATACTGTGTTACAAAACATAAACCTTTATCTTCATTCACCATTTGTGTTGATGTTGTTTCCTGTATATTCACTCTCTGATAGTTAATAAATGCCTTTTGATATGCCCTTTTATATGCCAACTCTGACATTTACTCTGGATACTTTTGTGCTCTAAACACCTTTTTTAATTTAATACTCTGTGTAACAAATTCATCCACAGATGAACAATTTCTTCTGTATCTTAGAAACTGTCCAACTGGTATGTTATTTTTCCAGCTTTTATTATGATTACTTTTACAGTGCAAAAAGTGATTTGTATTCACTTCCTTACAATAATTAGAAGTCTGTATTTCTTCACCCAAAATATTCACTGTGATATCCAGAAAAATATTAGATGTGTTACTAGATTGTGACGTGAATTTTAAACCAAAAGAATTGCGGTTAATATGTTCAATGAATTTTACAACAGATGATGCAATACAAAAAAACAAATCAATGAAACGACAATAAGAAACCAGATTCACCCCAAATGGGCAGCTCCAGATGTATTTACGTTTGGACGAACCCATAAATAGGTTTCCATAATTTGGGGTGAATCTGGTCCCCATTGCCGTTCCCTTGCGCTGTAAATTATATGATCCATCAAACAGTGTTTTGAAAATCCTCTGTTAGACTGTCATCCCCAGCCAATACGTCTCTAATTACTCTATTACCCTTGTCATGTTGGATATTAGAGTAAAGCGACTCTACATCACAAGACAATAATAAATATGATTCCTTCCATTTTATCTTATTTAATTTGCATAAAAAATCCCCTGAATCTTAAAGATATGATTCTAATTTGCATACATAAGGCTGAAGATAACAGTCCACAAAATCTGACATATTACTTGTTATTGATTCGATCCCTGATATAACCGGCCGACCAGGGGGAATTCGTGACACTCTTATGAAGTTTAGGGAGGTAATTAAATGTTGGGACAACTGGGTATATCACATACAAGAAATCAAACATTGTTTTATTAATAACGATTTTCTGCTTTGCTTCCATCAACATTTTGACAAAAATGTTCTGATTTTGACGTTGGGTTGTTGTCTAACTTAATATAAAAGTCTTTATACTCCAGTTGCCACATTGCTTCTTTTAGGTATTCCTCCCTATTGAGTATCACGATCCCACCCACCTTGTCAGACGGTTTAATAATGATCTTTGGATTGTTATATAATTCATCCAATGCCAACCTCTCCTCCTTAGTCAGAGAATCTTTAAATGGAACTGAGAAATCATGTGTACATAATATTCTGAAGTCTCTCAGAGTAGCCTGATAAAAATCTTCAATGTAATTATTTTTTTATTGTAAGGGATAAAATTCAGATGGTCGTTTCGGTGTGATCAAATTCTTTGGTGGCACTGTTATATCATTATGGTCATTCCACAGATCTGTGAAAATTTCAAGAGCTTCTTTTTCTTGAGTAGGCACAAGATGCAAATTATGCATGGGGTGTCAATTCTATAGGGGGTATATTTTCTTTTTCTTGGTCACTCCTAAGGCTGCTGCTGAATATAACCAAGTGATTCCTGTTCTTACATTTTTTCATCATATCTAGTCAATAGATTAAATAGATTAAGAGTTTTTGGGGAAAGCACACTTTTGAATTTAGCGCTGATATCACAATTATTGGATTTATTCCAATCATAGTTATCTACTTTCCATACATACAGGGGTCTGGCAGTCCACATAAAAGAGGGGAGTGAACTCCCCTGTCACTCCCATCTCTCATGTGGCAGATCCGCTGAGATTAGGGTCTTTCAGTGGTGGGCATGGGCTATTTCTTCCATGGATTCCTATACCAATGGGCAGGGAGGATTCCTAGTTTACCTTGACAGTTTGTGCAGTAATTCTTGTCATCAAGCTTATCCTTCAAGGTTCCTACATCTTCTGTGGTCTGTGTATTAAACAGATATTGGGGTAGATCCAGAACTACGTTTGCTGTACATTTATTCGCGTAGCGTATTTTCGTATTTTCGAGTGCGTAAATTCTATACACTCCCCTCGGCACACCCCTTGAACGTGTCAATATACGCTTTCCAAACCCTACCTTAACTTTTGCTAACGTAACCGCAGTCATACGCACACGTACGTATGGGCAACACAAATTTACGCAGCTAAGCACGCCCATACTGTACACTATAAATACAACCCCCCGCCTACTTAACGTATTTCAGACATATTTTGGAGTAGCCTAAAATTGGCACGCCCACACGTAAGTATTTACGTGCCAAATACGTGAATGAGCCATACGTTCACAATTACACTACGCTATTGAGTGTATTTTCTATGGTGCGCATGCGCAGTACTTACAAAAAGGCGATTTTACGTCTCTGCAACGCGTAAATTCACTCAGAAGCGTTGTTCTGGATCAGGCCCTTTGTGTATAACAAATTCACTTTCTAAATATGTGCTTTACAAATTGCTCTCTCTTTAGATTCAAGCACTAGTGTGTATATGGTCATTGCAACCTAGAGATGGAAACCCTATAAAAATCTACATGATTGTACTAGCTCTACAGTAACTAGTAAAAGTACAATATTGTTATTTTATGATACCGATGAGGTATATAAGATAAAAATAAAAAAAATTATAGGTAAGAAACCCAATAACAGGTAAGATATTGTGCTATTAATAAATAAAGGAATCTGTATACAAATATTTTTTTCTTAAACAATTCCTGCAGCCTCTATAAGCCTTAAGGTATCCTGATAATATTTTTGATGTCCTTGGTATTTAAAGATTCATGACCTGGCAATATCTGAAAGAGGAAATATACACAATCTGATTTTTTTATGGGTTTCATTTTCAGTACATACTAAACAAAGACCCGGTGACATTGTCACTGAATTTTCCCTTCAAGTGAGTAAAAAGATATATTACTTGTCTTTGGAAAATCCAGATGCATTACTGTATCTTTGGCAGAGTTGTTTCTCAGAATGATTAACACAGTGATTCATACACAACTGATAAGTGGAGTTAGGAGAATAATGTACCGGTGCAAAGAAGTATCTGTTTAATCCTCTGAGGTACTTGTTCAGTCTCAGAGGTCAGTCAAGAAGTGTTAAATGGAAATGCATTCATAAAATATATCCGGAATATTCTACTGATGTCCAGTGGCACGTTGTGATGGAACGCTTGCTTGCATCTTACAGCCTTTTTAAACTCATAGGGCCGGATCCAGAACTACGTCCGTCTTCTATAGACGGACGTAATTCAACGAACAATAGCTACTGCGCATGCGTAGTAGCTATTGTACGTAATCTGTGTATCGTTTCGATACGTAGATTGCGTATATGCGGTCTAAAAGACGTAGTTCTGAATCTACCCCATAGTTCTGCAGTCACAATGGGGCCTAATTATCTGTAAATACTCTGGGTCTGATTCCATTCTCGCAATGTAAAAACGCTGTTTTTTATGTACTGCGCTTGCGCACGGCAGATGTTACACCACGTAACTCTAAACGTACGTGCCAGGCTAGTATCAACGGCGTAACTACGTACGAAGGGGCGTGACAACTATACGACACCCTGAATTACGCTTCGGAGGCAGGGTGAGGTATTTAAATCACACGGTACGGGCGTGCTTAGGCAGGTTCGTACATGTAGCCTTTACGTACGTCAGTACTTACACTGTGTAAAGTTAAGGTAGGGTTCGGCAAGCGTAAAAAGGCCAAAGTACGTACAAGCGAGGGGAGTGCATACTAAATACGCTAGTGTAAATACCACACACGTTGAAACGTAATGTAAACATAGCTCTGGATGTGGCCCTAAGGGCCTAAATCACAGGTGAGAAGGAATTAAGTCTGCAAGGATTCGCAAAACTACACAAGTCATCTTCAATGACATTCCCCTTGTTCTTTTGGATCTTTGCTGACTTCCACCTTCATAGTGCTACCTTAACTCTCCGTGTGTATCTTTATGCAGATTTTTCTAAAGTACGTGCAGAGTTTGCGAACCCAGCCCATTCAGCCATATGAAAATGCTTCCCCCCACCCACTTTTCTTCCAACTTCCAAATTACGGAGAACTGGCTCGCTCCTTCTTACGGATCTCCTTAGGCACAGAGTTGAACTCCGTGCTTATCGGGTTTCCATGCGTAACATGTGGATTGTGTATGCATTGAATTCGCAAACAATTGTTAAGATACGCATATGTTCAGGTACGTTATTATTTTCAACCTCTGAATATGGCCCAGTCTGTGTAAGTCCCCTGCCATTTCTAAATCTGGATCCAGTCCATGGTTTTGACTCATTTTCAATATCAAATACATTTATTATTTTTGAACATGTTCTCCAGCGATTCCAGAAGAAAGTGTTTAAAGTAAATCAAAAAGAAAAAAAACCTACAATCACAATTATACTGCATTAAAATATTCCGTGGAAAACAGGAAAGATTCTTGGCAGAGAATATATGTTTATAATATGAACAGTCATGTCTGTCATTATAATCTGTGAAGCGGTAATGGAAAATTGTTTTTAAATTAAAATTAATATATTAGTTTCATTTAATAAATAAAGCTTGATCAAAAGCAAACGGTCCAGTGGCTGCATGCAAGTGTTTTGTTTATTAGAGAAATAAAGCTAAGACTTCCATTAACTGTGTTTGCATAGCTAAGAACCATGAAATAATAGTTATTAAAAATGTGAAAAAATAGATTTTATAGAGGAAAATGTATGTAAACTGGAATAAAAGGTTTAAGGTTCTTGGGAGCTGTTTACATAAATGACAGTAGATGTTTAGTGTGATCATTGCATGGCCCATATGGCTTTGTGAGGCCACATTCTGTTCTTATAGCACTGTATAATTTAAATCAAAGTTGTTCGCTATCACCTGGCACTGTGTTTGTATATAATAAGGCACGTACACTGCAAATGCTGCATAGTGTACCACTGGGTGAACTCAGACGGAAATGAATTTGTCTATTGTGCTGTTTTAAAGGTTGATTTATACAGATTGAGATATTGATACGGTGGTTGATGAAAATATTTACTTGAATATGGGGGCAGATCTGCAAGAGGCCACATGTGGGGGAGATCACTATTGGAGGAATCAAAAAAATATGTAAACTTGACTAGTACAGAATAAAGAAATACATAATAAAAACAATGCAATATATATGATATGGGACAGGATCATGTATTGCCAATAAAATGTGTTATATAAAAGAGTTACAAGCAAATACAATATCTACTGACTAATATTTCACAATCCAGAGATTATTAGTGACCTCTATGCAATGCAGGTATTCACTGCCACCTAAGTAACCACCACCCTAAACATACAGCATCCTAGTGATCACCACCAAATACATACAGTAGCCTAGTGACCACCACCCGAAACACACAGCATCCTAGTGATCCCTGCCTGAAACATACAGCATCCTAGTGACCACCACCCAATACATACAACATCCTAAAGTCTATACAAACTTAATTTTAGCAACCACCACCAATATTTGTCAACATACTAGTCTTCTTGAATTAAAATAGGAGCTGCTAAGAGGCCTCCAGAGGCCACCAGCCTATCAGGGGAAAAGTCATATGGCCAATCCGCCCCTGTTTGAATAACTTGAACCAGAGCCAGAAATCAGCATTTCCCCCATTTTATGTGTGTTCGGATCATGGTCGTATTTTTATTTTGCACATGTGCACTCATTTGAGCTATCCAATCAGAACAGAGAAGTACACTAACACAGATCTCATAGCAAGAAGGCAGGTTCCAAGTGTGGATTGTTGGATTTGTTGGGCGTCGCACTAAAACCCCCTTTATCTAGAGCATGTGGTCACTGGCTGGCAAATGCTCTTGCTTGCATAAACAGCTTTCAGAGGGGGCAGCTTAAGTCAGCACCCGACACTCAGTCTATGAATACATCAGATACTCATAGATTGTGTGCTGAGCAGTGTCTTAAACTCCCAGCCTCTAATAGCTTAGAGTTCCGTGGGCATGGGGTGGGGAGTGGCTGTTACACCTGAAACACTTTAATACTGTTCCAACAGTGGTAAAGGGCTGTGCCTTCATAGTATAATGTAAAGTATTGGCGCATCTATACAGATTTCCACTCACCTGCTATTTTCCCTGTGCTTTATTTGGAAAAGTTAAGGTAGACCATGAATATTAGAAGTCTGCCCATGTGAGCAAGAGGGGTTATACATAAACTAATGGGTGGACCTCACAGCTCATACTCCATTACAACCCATTGTGCTCTATTGAATTTAGACATGGTGAGTGGTGGTTATTGTACGATCAACTTAATATTAAGTTTATAGAACAACAGTAAGGCCATGTGGGCATTGTGACATGATGTGTCATCCTCCTGGGAGGAGTCATTACAAGATGGATAGACTGTAATCATAAAGAGATTATCATAATCTGAAGGCCATCAACTTTACTCAGGTAGACTGTGACATTTAAACAAAGCTTAATTTTTTGCAAGAAAGCTAGAAATTCTCACCACCATCAGCTTGGGCCTGATCCAGACCTACGATGTAGCGCTGAGCGTACTAGTGCTCAGCGTTACATCGTGGGACTCCCCCTGACACTCCCCCTGCCCTATCGTATTTACACTCCCTTACGCCGGCTGAAGCCTACCCTAACTTCAGCCGGCGTAAGGGACTGTAAATACGTTGGGACGGCGGCGTTAGTACGATAACGCCACCCTCCCAGCCTCATTACCCTCCCTCCCCCGCCTCCCTTCTCTAACCTCAGCGTAGTAACGCTGGGGGACACCCCCTCCAGCATCACTACGCTGCTCCTACGGATCGTTGATTGGGCGTTGCCATAGTTACGCCGGGCAACATCTGCCCAGCGCATGCGCAGATCGGCTTTTCAGCCGATCTTACGCTTACGACCGCCATAGCTAGTACGGCGGGCGTAGGTCTGGATCAGGCCCATTGACACTACACAGGTTGGATCCATGGGTTGATGATGTTTGTTCTGACATCTATGTGTTGCACCACAAACTGAGATTTTTTTAGATCAGACAAAATTTTTCAATCTTCAACAGCTCAGGTTTGCTGAGGTGTCCACTGTATGATCCGTGTCCAATACTTTGATCAAAGGAGTGGAATTTCCCTTCTGCTTTTGAAGCTCATCCACGTCAAGGTATGACATGCTATAAATTCACACCAGTGTTGTAATTAATGGTTATTAAAGTTGCTGTCACTTTCCTGTCACCTTCATTTAGAGTGGTCAGACAGCTCAAACTTCTCACTGAAATACTGCTAACTAGATGTTTATTGTATTGCATGCATTTACTTTAGGGTTGGATGTGAGTGGAAACATCAGGAGATCAGCAGTTTCTAAGGAACAGTTATCATCCCATCATTTGTCATTAACTCCACATTACTTAGATCATGCTTTACCCCATTTTGGAATTCAGTCTAAGATAATTTCATGAATAACCAAGCGTACATAATAAAGTTCCCAATCTACTCAGTAATAGTCAAATCAACTGGGTCCAAAAATGTTTGCGTCTTCCAGTCTTTGCAAGTTTCAGACTTCTGTGCTAGAAATCTTTTTAATAGAGGGGATGTACAGGTCAATAAGCATACTGCATAATGGGAGGGGAGCTATGAAATGTTACTGTAAGGGCTGGCTTAAACCATTACACTCAGGGACCCACATAGGGACAGCATGGAAATCTTCAGGTAGGGTTTGCTATTGTAAGCTGTATGTGTGAAGGAAGTGGCCTCCGTTCACCTGCACAGGACTCAGGACACAATGGGGATCTGGTTACGGGGTCTGCTTCTGTACTTTGCTTTGGGGAGAGGTGGGGCGTGCTCCGTGTTCTGGCTAACACGGGGTGGTGGTGTTGTTTGGAGTGGTTGGTGTTGGTGTGGGTGGGGAAGGATTTTGAGGGGGCTGACACTTTCCTTTGGTGTATCTGCATTGCTGGGAGCCAGCATTTCAGACATGCAAGTTGCATGTCTGGGGTCCCTTCTCTTGGTGGTGGGGGCACGTGTGGGGAGGGTGCTGGCCCCTCTTGGGGCACCGCTGCCCTGTTGCATCAGACAGGGTGGAGCGCACACTGTGCTTTCGTTCTGCGGTGGTGTGCCAGATGGCACTTTTCCAGGGGGCAGCAGTGTGGTGTTTAGAGAACGCAGTGGGGAGAGGGGGGGGTATAGATAAAACAGGAGAAGGGAATGTAGAAAATAGAGAGCTGTAGTAAGTATGGGAAGAAGGTGGGTGGGGAGGGTAAAAAGATGGAGTGGGCAGTAACAAAATGGGAGGAGTCAGTATAAAGGGGAGTGGTTCAAACTGTTCATTAAGCGCCCCCTAAAACAAAATGCAAGCGTCCGGGGTTTGCACGTGCAGAGGGGTGTGCAGAGGGGTGTGCAGAGGGAGGGAAAGGGGTGGAGGGATGTTGGTCGTGGCCAAGACAAGTGCACTCGATTAGAGGCGGAACTAGGGAGTTGTGGGCCCAGGTGCAAAATATATGCTTTGGCCCTGATGATATCCCAGGTAACCCTGTGGGGAGCTTCAGCGCTGCAGTGATGACGGCTGTGGGCCCATGTATCAGCATTGCATCTGTTGCACCAATGGTAGTTCGCCTCTGTGCGCAATCCTGGTCAGAATACAGAAGTAACAAAGGTTACTTTACGTTAGAAAATTTGCACCTACTTCAGGTAATTTTTACGTTGGGGGGCCCTCATTCAGAAGCTAAGTACCCGTCAGCTTGATTGTTGTCCAGCAAAACAGATTAAAGGGAACTGGAATCTCTGCTAGTGTTTTATGTGGTTGTTTTTTATTTTTTTTAAGTAGAGTAAAAAAAATTATTATGAATAATTTCATATTTTACTGTAAAATAGCATAAATGATACAACTGCCACATCTGTTCTATTGGTAACAGTGTGTAACCCTTCCAAACACATTATACAACCCTGCATTTGCAGAGCATATTTGGAGACGTAGCAGCAGAGAGCTTGTGCTGCCTTGTGTCTGTACGCCATGTACCGTTATTTACCTACCATTTGCGCTGAAATCTGAATCGGGGCCATTGGGCCAGCAGCTGGGTCTACTCTAAAGAATACACTAGGGGCCAGATTTACTAAGCTGCGGAAAAGGAAAAGTGGAGACTTTGCCCAGGGCAACCAATCAGATACTAGCTCTTACTTTCCTATTACATACTCCTAAATGTTAGCTAGACTCTGATTGTTTTGCTATGGGCAACATCTCCACTTTTCCTTTGCTGCAGCTTAGAAAATCTGATCCTGGGTCTCAATTAATCAATTGCTCACTGGAATCCAGAAGAATATACAAACTTTATTAATAAAATCTGAAAGCTAAAAAGGAAGCACTAAACCCTTAAAAATTCTAATTTACATTATTAATATATAACAGTCAAACATTGATGCAAGCAATCAAAACAATTTATAAAAGTCTAATACAGTAAAGGAGTCCTTACCAAGTATCCTTTTAATTGAAGATTGAAACTTTCTATTTTATTATATTTTAGATTAGATCAGGTTTCAGATACACAGATCACTTGGTAAAAGTCTTCTTGTATTGTGTTTATTATCTGTAAATATTGTGGCATTGAGGGTAGTTTGTCAAAGTTGAGTAATAGAGAGACTTGTAGTATTGCTTGGAGGGTGCATTTAGGTGCACAAAAGGTTAATCCTTCTTACACTGGACAGGTGGACTACTGTGTTGGCAAACTCTGTTAGGGACCTGTTTGGCACCCTGTCCACCTGTGGTACTTCATATACTGTATGCCTCCTATCCTAACAATAAAACAACAGCAACATCTGTTCTCTTGTGCTTATCATAAATTATATACTGTATAATGATAAACACCACTAAAATGGCAGCTGACATCGTCTTATATAGAATCCAGAACCCGAGAATCCAGAACTGATCCAAATGAAGAAAAATGGTGTTTTGCCTAGATTTGCGAACCAAGTTTAGCAGGAAGAACCATTAATTTCTAACAGCTGTACCTAGTTAAATTAAGCATGTTTTATGTGTTCTAGATACTTGTCAATCAGTGACATGCATCTTACTGCACCTCCCCCTGCAAAGAATACAGGCAGCAGCCACTAGACAGTGATCCTAGTGCAGCAGGAAGGTGCAATAAGTCACTTCTGATGCTTCCAATTTGTGGTGTCCCCCTTAGGAGGGGGGGCCCTGAGTTGGTTGGAATATCTATGCTCATTTAAACATTTATATTTAAATACATTTTCTATTGTCATTTGTCCTTGAATATGCAAATGAAAATATGCTAATAATAGCAGACTTTTTCATCACAATTGAGCAAGGAAATGTTTGTGATGAATGGACTAATAGAACGGAGCCACATTCAGTATTTAATGGATGAATAACACACCTGCAGACCAGACTATTTCAGTTGAAACGCGTGTAGCTGTAGCAGATGGAGTGGTGAAAAGTCCAAACTTAGACCCGTTACCATTCACGAGCAACCTAACCCAGCAAGTTGCGTGTAGAAAACGATCTGTTGCCTGGAAGCACGTGTTTATATGTGCCCCTTCCCAACTCTAATCTCTTCTATGAAAAAAACTGAGGATTGTCAAAAGTACTATGTTAAAAGAACCCTGAGAATGGATGTATACATCTGCAATAAAGAAAATACATTGTGAGTGTGTGCACATTTGAAAATGAACACAACATAGAATTTTTTACTGCTGTCACCATGTATAGTAGTAGTTTCATGTGGATGTGGATGTGGATGCTCAGGGGTGAAAAGTGGTTGGTGGAGTGTGGGGGGTACTATTTACAAATTGCCAGCCAATTAATGTGTCTGTGTCAGAGCAAATAGCTCCTCTGCAGAAGCTCCCTTCCATTAAAGTGATGCTGGTGTGACCCCAAGGTTTACACAGCAATGCAGGTATTTTCTGTAGAGGGGCAATCTAGTGCTTTAAACCTGCCAGACATGGACCCAAAGGTTTAAACACCATTATTCTTAGGGCACCATTATGGGGTACCCTTAGAAGTTGCTGTACCTGTGGTTCAGAATTCCTCTTGGAGGCTCTGTTGATGTGTATGGCAATTGGAGCCACATAAGTATTTCCCTAGCAGGACTCTCTCCATTTTTTGTATTTATGTGCAGCCCTTGGTGAGCCTCTGAAGTCCATTGGCCCATCTGGCATTTGTCCATAGTGCCAGATGACCAGTCTGGCCCAGGATATAGGGAAGAAAGACAAAGATGTGGTACAAAATATCAGTGTAGTGCACAGGTGGAAATTAGAGACAGTGGACTGGATTCACACTTAAGAAGAAGCTGAATCTCTGTGCATATTTTTTAGGAACGTATAAACGTTGCAGGCCCAGAACACAAAGTTACGCATGAGATCCAGATTTTACGCATAGGAATCCATTACAGACTTCACCTCCGTCCTTAGTCAGATAAGTAGGAAGAGACGTGCCAGTCCTGCGTAAGAAGGAAGTTAAGAAGAGTGGGTGAGGGGAGGCATTTAAATAGGGTATTAAGGGTGTGGTTTGCTATGCACGCATGTACCTAAGCAACTTAAGTGCAGACATATGCACAGAGAGTTATGGTCGCCCTATGGATGCATAAGTCACTTAAAATCTGTAGGAATGATGGGATTGTCATAAGGAGTTGTCTTGCCACTTATCGTATTGTTACAAATCCACGTGTAATTAGTTTCTTCTGTTCTGTAAATCCAGTCCAGTAAGTACAAAACTATTAGGAATTCACATCGAATGGTACCAATGGGTGTTTACATTGTATTTTTATTTTATATATTATCCCATGTGCTTTAATTGTTGCTAAAATGGCAGCTTTTCCCTCTTTTCATTGCCAAAAAGAAGCATGGACTATTTGTGTTCTATTCACATAACTAAACAGACAGGAAAAAGTATGGCCACTTTTCATCCTCCCAGGTCATTCCCCATTATATATACTGTAGTTATAGCCCACAGACCACTAGACCATATTACTGTTGTGTTTCAAAATCCTTAATATTTTTACTCTTTGGGTACGTGTATACCCGTATGCTTTTTTTACTTCCATAAAACAGCTTATATATTTCAAACACACTGAAATATAGCCTACAGTTACTGGCATAACTTGTATCATATTTCACCACGTTAATCGCATTTCAATATCTCATTCCTCAAAGAAAGACATTTTGCCTTTGCGTTCAAGAGAAAGCAAACTTTGTCTTTCTGAAGATGATTGAGACTATTTAACATCCAGATGCCATTATGTTGGCTCATTATTCTGTGTCCCAAACAAAATCACATAAATAAACATAGTGGCCAGCATTTGGTCATGTTTTAAAAGTGACTTATGTGAAAGATGTGTATATATAACTAAGTTTTGGAAAAGCAATGATAACTATATAGATAAAATGGAAAACAATTTAATACCATAAAATGTTTTGGGATTTTTTTTTATCTTATTGAAATACGTAAATAAATATAATTTGTATAAACAAAATAGGTAAAAAAAAAAAATAGAAGAGATTGTACAAAAAAACCTCTATAAAACATAATCATATTTGCTCTGTGGAAATACCCCTTTTACATAACCACTTGAAACCCGAGTTGTTGGTCTTAGACCCGGGTCAAGTCTCCAACAACCCAGGTTTGGTAGTTATGTGAAAGGTAGCTAGGTTCTTGTAGACACAGGAAAAGAGAAGGGTTTTTCCTGTGTCAAACCCCGGTAAGGTAGTGGTGTGAAAGGAACCGACCCGGGTTTTTCAACCTGGGTCTCACCTGACACACCTGATTGGAGGGATTTGTTTAATGTTGCTATAGCTTTGTTGCTATGGCAACAGTAAACAAATCTCTCTCCCAGAGGCACTGGCAGCCCTTCACTCTATCAGAGCAGACCCTGGACCCAGAATTTCCTGGCTCTACCCTGCAGTGTTTTAAGGGTCCCACACTGCTTTATTTTTTTTTTCTGAAAATCTATGGGAATAACCCCGGTTGAAAAACAGAAGTTTTTGCCGTGGTGGTGATATAAAAGAAGCTTTACTGAGAAGCAACCTGAGACTTTGTAAAGAGGATCTTGCAGATATGAGACTGGATCCAGGCTTATGTACGTTAGGTAACTGTCTGGGCTGTCTTAATCACGTCTGTGCCGATCAGCAGTTGTATGGACTGCTGATCCACACATGAGGCTTAAGGATGGTCTATGGCAGCGTAACTACTGCAAAGTCCACACGTGATAGTGGAGTGAAGCGGGAGTTTATTTACCTCTTACGTGTGGACTGTCAGACCTTAGTACATACAAAAAACGTACAGAGGTCTGGATCCAGTCCATATAAATGTGTTTGGATTTATACATTCCCTATCCATGTGTAACCAGCAGCATGTGCATTATCCCACACATCACTTCTAGCAATGACAGGATAAGCTTACTTGAATCATCTAGGAATAATCATGTTTGCATTATTTGAAAGAGTTGATTATACTCATCAAATAGAATATTCTTCGCACAGAAATATTACATCATAGAAAACCAGTAAATATTCCAGGTAGTGCTAATTGATAATATCGAGCTGTAGCATATATCAATAGATTATTTAAACATTCATAAGCACAATATCAACATTGGCACTATGACTATTGTCTATGAACGAACATATCAGTGCTCAATATACAGAGGATTCCTAGAGCTTATTGGACTAATGGAATTTGAACTTGTAAACACACATAGATTAGTCCAAGAAGCAAATAATAAAGGCAAGATTCTAAGCACAGATCATATCGCACCTGATCTGAATGAGTAAGTCCTAGGACTTTTAATATAGCAGGTACACTCCATCTATTATGCCAACTTGTTGCTGAAATAAGCAGCCAGATGCCTCTAGACTGAGGTCACAGCACCCGCTGCTTGATTGTATGTCGGCTAGGAATTAGTCACTCACCGGTGCGGTCTGGTGTCTTGTATTGAATGGAGGATAATTGTAAATTACCGCCTTGGGTTGATGGAAAATCCATTCCCACTGATGTGTAGCCGGCGGATACAGCCAAGACCCTCCAATTAAACAAATAATACCACCATGGGAGACGCGGGACAAGTTGGTAGGTCCTGATGTATAAGTTGGTGGAGTGAGCAGTATTCACTGCATTGCTGGATGGGGGGGTGTTTTGACCCAATATAATCAGCTGTGTATACGGGAGCAAAAGTTCAAATAGGCATCCCTCGTTAGAAAAGCCACTTGATTTGTACGTTATAAAGTGCTTCACAGTGCAACTGGATCCTCAGAAACAAAGTTTACCGTTCACAGTGCCAATGATAAAAACCTTGATGCGTTTCATCGAGTTCACTCGATTTCATCAGAAGGAGTGATGTGCTACTTTTTAAGACCTAACAACAACTAGAATACTTTAACATTTTTAACAATCATAACATTTTAAAACATTTTACAAAATAATTGTTTATATATATATATGTTTAAAATAAATACCAAAAAGTTATAAATTAATATTTAAAACTATAAGACTATTTAAAACTATGTTATGTCTTTCTTAAAAGAACCATGTTATGTATTCAACTAATAATAGAATATAACAATAACAATAATTAAAAGATAAATAAGAAAGAAAAACAGAAAAAGACAAAGCAAAAACTTGTATAGCACCCATAAAATGATATATAATGTATTGTGTCAATAGCCATGATGGGCCAGTCCTCCAAAATTATGACATTTTCCATTTGCTAGGATCTGAAAATGCTTATTGATTGTGCATTCACACACATTGCAAGTTCATTACCAATCATAATCCTCAAGATCCAAGCTGATTTGCATACTGAAGTGTTTCATACGGAGGGGTGGGTTCGGGTGCTATAATTGAGGACAGATTGGAAATCTTCAGGTAGAGGTCACTCAACAAAACTACATGAGTCCTCCCATGGGCCTTCCCCCTCTTCTCTGCTCACACCAGCAGACCACTTCCTTCAACCTCCTTATGTGTTCTGTAAGTTCATCCCTCTCACTTAGGGCCTGATCCAGAGCAACGCTCGCAAGCGAGCGTACGCTCATCGTAAGCGAATTTTCGTCCAAAAATTCGCAATGCGCATGCCCAGTATGACAGGTTCCGGTCGCTGGCGCGTCATGAGCGAATAGAGGCAGTATCGTTAGCGTATTTTTCGCTCGCCGAGCGTATTTTTTTTACGATGGTCGGCTGGGCGCCCGTTTTACTACAGGGAGGCGGGGATAGCCATTTAAATTGTACAGTATGGGCGTGCTAAGCGTATTTTCTCAGCGTATTCTCTGCGAATTTTCGTACGGCCGACGGTCGTACCCAGTGTAGGGTATAGCCGCCGTAAGCAGGGACTTTACTATGGGAGTGCGAGGGGCGTGTAGGTTGATACGACGAGCGTACGTTCGCATTCGCCCGTCGTTGCGAATTTTCGTAGCGCTGGATCAGGCCCTTAGTGTGTTAGCTCATGTGAGCAGGGCCCCCCATCCTAGTGTTCCCCCTCCTCCACCACTTCCCTCTCACTTCATACCCTCTTGTCCCTCTCTGCTACCCTTTTACCCCATCCCCACCTGGTGGCTCCCTCTCAACCTCTCACTGCGCTCTATCCCCTTCTCCCTGATCTGCCAAGCTTCACAGCTCGCATTTTGCCTTGCATTCTGTGCTTGCTTCACTTTATTGTATTTTTGTAATATTTTTATATTGTATTTTATTATGTACTATGCTGTACATCCCTACCCTCTATGTCTGTACTATATTTTGTTGTTGTATTTTGTACGGCGCTGCGGACACCTTGTGGCGCCTTAGAAATAAATGAGAATTAAAGTACAGAAGGTTGGATACAGCAGGTAACCTACTGGACTCTGCTTGCGTTTGTTGAATTGTTTAAACTTACTAGTCAATCTAATTGTCAGTGTTCCGAAAAATTGGCTCAGCATGCACATTACCCAATATAATAGTGTGTATCTGCCTTATCTGATTAGTTTCTCCAGGTGTGACATATTAAAGCACAATGGTCAAAGCCTCCAAAATTAAGTAAAAATATAGGTATGAAAAATTGGTAATTTAGTTTTGTCATCCTCATCCTTTTTATCATTCTTCCACATTAACTCTTGTGGATGCCAAATTTAGTAAATACCAAAGAACAGATAAACTATAAATACATTACACAACCCATTTAGACCCATTTAGAAGCCACATGTGCAGGATTGGGGGACAGTTACAGGGATGTCAAAACATTTTTAGTTTGGTGATGGCAAATTGCCCCTTTGATTCCACCACAGTGACAAAACCTTTGACAGTTATGAAATTGGAGTCAGTACCATACTATTCAGTCATATATGGGTGTGGGTCCCCGCTTAGAACAGCCCTAGTTCGATACTGCCCTATTTCGATAGGGTGGATTTCGATTGCATATGCCTCGAGGAGGCATTGCAATTGATCCATGGAGCACAGAGATTTTGGTGCTTAGAAGTGTAAGTAAAAAAAACTTACTCTACCCCTCCCTTACTGGCAGCCTGACCCTAACCCACCATCTCCCGCAGCCTGACCCTAATTGTTCCTTCCCTGCAGTGTGACCCTAACCCTGCCTTACTTCCAGCCTGACTCTAACCCACCATCTCCCGCAGCCTGACCCTAATTGTTCCTTCCTTGCAGCCTGACCCTAATCCTCTATCTCCCACAGCCTAACCCTAACCCTCCCTCCTCTGCAGCCTGACCCTAACCCTTCCTCCCCTGCAGCCTGACCCTAACCCTCCCTACTCCGCACGAAGAGTTTACTCACCTTTCCCTCGGTCCGGCGATAGCATCGGTGGAGGGATATTGGCGGCAGCGGTATTTGCGAATAAGAATGGGTGAGTATGCCGATCGGTATACTTACCCATTCTAAAAAAAAAAACTGGGTATTATTTGAAATAGGGACATCCGAAAAGGAACTTTCGGATGTCCCTATTTCGGAATGAATAGTTTCTAACTGGGGACTGACAATGGTCATATATACAGTAGTTATGATTATGGAATTTTCTGGTATCTTTTTCTTTACAATTCTGTCATATTTCTCCTGTGTAATCTATGCTATACACAACCAGATCTCCTGCATAAATGGGGTTGATGGATAAGTAGCATTGATTGAAGTTTGATCATTAGATAATACTAATGAGGATAAAACATGTCACTTTAGGATTGTGCCATTTGTTCAAGAATGATGCTCAAGGTGGCCTGATGAGGCTTATACAGAATGATAAATGAGAATCAAGAGCATCAGATTACGTGTAGACAAGAGGGAGGAAAAGGAGGGGGTTTGAGGGGGGTTATAATAAATGTATTTGAAAAAATAATGTCAGTTTTTCATAAAGACCTGAAAGCAGATGAACATTTTCATGGAAAAGTATTGTTCTCCACTGACTGTCTCTCTCTCTCTCTCTCTCTCTCTCTCT
>WWET01000520.1:643064-655820 GCA_011038615.1 Limnodynastes dumerilii
TTTAATATAATATATATATATATATATTATATTCAAACATATACGGTATATATATATAATCATTTTATATAGGTCTGAATCTCCTCTTGTTATTGGTGCTTTAGTGGATAAGAAGGGGGGAAACATTGGTGGTTCAGGGGGATCGCTGAGAAAAAAAAAAAGCAATCAGGAAACAGTTTGATTCCTGTCACTCACCCCTCTCTGGTCCAATCAGGGACAGAAGGGGGCGGGCCTAAGCTGTCCATCGCAGGGATCTCCTAACAGCCAGATTTTCATGGAGAGCGGAGTCAGAAACTCTGCTTCACCACTCTTTCATCCCTGCATAAATATGCGTTACACACGGAGCCCGTTCACATGAACGGGCCCATGATGGCAGTAGAAGGAGTCCTGCATCGTCATGGAAACTATAGTTTCCACTGGCGATGCAGGGTTTTTTGAATATGAGAAATGTCATTTTAAAGTGATAGGGGCAGTTTTCGACAGAAAATATAAATAAAGCCCTATATTTTAAATAAGTTCAGAAAGTAGCATGAAAGATCTACTGCTACACTGGAGGGTGTGTGGCGTTACATGAACCATGACTCCCTACGACATATAAGGCAATCACTGTCTACCCTACGATCTGGCAACAACGAAACTGCTGCTAATGTTTTAAACCGTTCACTGGTCACAATTATTCGCTCTCTCTGTTGCATTGTCATTCAACTTATAAGAACAGTCAATGGGAAGTAACGCTGCCCGGTCTTCTGTGTCTGCTTATTCTTACTGCAAATTGTGATAGCAAAATGAGTGGGGATGGAAGAAAGAAAGAAGAAAGCGTTTGCAAGAAGAAAATGTACAGAACAGACATGAAGACAACTTTATTTTTGATAAACAGAAGTGACAAAAGTTGACAAGTTCAAATAAAGCTTTTATCACCGCGTCATTAAGCCCCCCCCGCATGCGGCGCAAGCTTCTCTCCGGAATCTCCCGGAGAGAAGCTGCAAAAAGTCGGCAACCATGGGCAAAACACAGTCTTTGTCCCCCCCCAACAAAAATCATGAGGGGGGCGACTGCACCCTCTGCCCCTCCGGTTCCTGCACCACTGTACACATTTGTTCTTTGGGCACATGCAAAACTAATGCTTGAATTTGACACTAAACAAACTTGTTTTGACCCAAGTCTGCATCAGCCTCCATGTGTCAGTCACATTAATGCCATAAACTATATTAGAAAGCATTAATGCTGGCAATTTTATTCATGGCTGATTGCACACAAGAGTACACAGAAGTATGCAAAAAAAATAATGAACTGAAAGTTAACAATAGATCTTCAGTCTAGTATTAGCATTAAAGAACTATGATTAAAACATAGGGAAATAACAATTACTAAGTGCTATAGAAGTGAGCAGCACAGGATTGTGAGAAACAATAGTTGCCATGGAAACCATGTGGTGATGGAACCTCTTACTAACCTGTGATATCCATTCTGTCCAGCTGCTCATGCTGTGTATCATGCATAAAAATACATTACAGATACACTGAAAATAAATATCTGCTCTCTGGGGTCCCTGTAATCATAAGTGTCACCAAGTATAAGCAGGAATAACCATCTGCCTAGACTTTTATTTATGTACATACTCTATAACAAAATGCATATGTTGTATAAACAAAAGAAAGGAAAGAAATGTTCATTCTCTGTCATTTGCATCTCAATGGTTAAGCTGTATAGTCAGGGCCACCATCAGGGGGGGAAAGCCGGGACTACAACATTTCAAGGCTAAAAAAAGGTACACTTGATTCACCAAAGGAGGCGTGTCTTTACCACCAAGGGGTGTGTCATCTAAAGTAGACATGTCTTATCCCACCTATGGGGCATGTCTTTCTTTACCGGCCTTTCCCTATTATCAGAAAGTCATTGGGGTAGATCCAGAACTACGTTTGCCGTACGTTTATTTGCGTAGCGTATTTTCATGCGCGTGAGTTACAATCATGTCACTGGCCCCCTCAGTATCCCCATTGTCTCTCCAGCCCCCCAGTATCCACAATCATTTCACTGGCACTCTCAGTATCCCCATTGTCTCTCCAGACCCTCCAGTATCCACAATCATGTCAATGGCACTCTCAGTATCCCCATTGTCTCTCCAGCCCCCCAGTATCCACAATCATGTCAATGGCACTCTCAGTATCCCCATTGTCTCTCCAGCCCCTCCAGTATCCACAATCGTGTCACTTGCCCCTCAGTATCCCATTGTCTCTCCAGCCTCCTAATTATTTAAAAAATAATAGAAAGAAAAGAAAAAAATTGTTGTAATATAGAGAATACTTACCTGCTGCGTGCTCTTGCAGAGTAGGATTCTTCACACTGGAGCTAACGTCATCCCGTCAGCGCCAGTGCATAGACAGATCTCTGCGATCTGTCTAGCGCCTGGCACTTTCTTTCTCTTTAGACCCCCAGAGGAGCCGCCTGTTCTGTGGAGATCAGGAAGGGTAAGTATGGGAGAGGTTTCTGGCTGAGCACCGACTGTGCCATTATCGGTACAAGTCGGTACAGCCCGTTAAAAAACAGTACTGTACCGGCCAAATCGGTACAGTTGGAGGGTATGCTTTTACACACTGGCTGTAAGATCATACCTAAAGTCATAATGAAATCCTTGCTGTGTGATTTAAATTCCCCCTCCCCCCATTATGCATACATGCAGTACACATTTCGGGTCATCTCCTCGCTGTCTCACCATGCCATGGGAAAGGCTTCCTGTGTTGCCAAAAATTTACATTTTTCATACACACAGAGACACAGCAGAACTCTGAATGAGGGAGCAACTTATGCTTCATCCGCCACATAGGAAGCTTGGCTGCCGGATGCACAGACGCAAAGCAGCTTCCACACAGCACATTCGTGGTACAGCTGTCCAGGCTATTTCATTGTTGGAGTCATAGGGCCGTATTCGCACTTAAGAGTGAGTTAGGTGTGGACAGAATTGCAGGTGGGCGAACCAGAAAGGAGACACACAAGTACTACAAAATGCCACCTGTCTCCTTTCAGGTCCTCATTCTTTAAAAGTCCTGTGCTTTGTTGAAAAAGTCCCCTTCATTTTTGGAGCCAATTAAGCTCCTCTTTGGCTGATTGACAGTTGCTTGCAAGGGTAGACACAGGAAATTCATGCACATGTGAAAGGGTCAGACATGGGAATTTTCCCGGGTTATAGGTGGACTTATAACACGTGTTTTTTTGGTTTTTTTTAACCCAGGTTCTAAATCCTGTGTTTTTCAAGGGTGGTGATGTAAAAGCGGTATCACAGTCTGCCAGCAGGAGCAACAATGGTAAGCTGTCTATTAAGGTTGCTTAATAGGTCCCCCCCTCCCTACTGCCGGCCCCTGTTCACATGCACAAGTAAATATTAAATATATTAAATATTAAAAATACAGTAAGAATTTAAAAGAACTTAATCAATTAAGAGCTGTAATCCAAAAGGGTGTAACAAAAATCAAGTTCAGAAAGTTATTCTTGATAATCTTTTTCCTGTTTTTCTTCAGACAATCTGAATTTACTAGTACATTGCTATATATAACACTTCCAGTATATATGCTTTTTTTTTTTTGCCTTAAAGCAATTTGACAGCAGGACTCTTTCAATATTGAAGACATATATAGTGTTCTAACACTTTGAAGTGAAAATTGTAACAAGTCAAAGTGCTTGAAAGGTTCCATGGAGAAAATATCAAATTTACACAGCAAATGTACAAGTAAAATAGATCTGAAGCCTATCTATGAAGCATGGAAGTAAACGCACATGTTCTGACTCGGGAAGTTGCATATTGCATATTAATACATTGAAGTCATGTTTTATTCTGCCCTGAATCTATTCATGGTGATGGTTTGCTCAACAACTCTAGCATTAATATAAACAAAAACTAACAAATCTAAATGTGTCATTTACAGTTGAATGCATTCACTCCCTTTTTGTATGTAGGAAAAGACGGATGAATTTGTACATTTATGTTCAGTCATATCCTGTGATCCATCAATCTCAAACAAAGCAGTAACAAAAACAAATCGGAAACAAATCAGTACAGTTTATTACACTGTATTTGAATGTGCCCATTGCAAGTTTTTTTTAAGATTAACCTCTGTACAGGAAGGATGGGCACCATCGTGGTTGGTTCCTGCAAGTGGCACCTTGGCAAATTTGCTTAATATGAAAACAATCCCTGAAACATTCTGCTAGTAGTTGCTGTACTGATAACAAGAATGGGCCATATTCATACCTAAGAAGCTCCGGCTTATTAGGTGCATAAGTTGCCGAATGTAACTACTGTGTACCAGTTAGTTACGTAGATTGCTTTCCAGTCTTTAAAGACCCAGCACACTGACATAAACCAGTAACAGACTATACTGTTCTATCTGTAAAATAAAACACAGAAATGTTCGTTACACAAATTTGCGCAAATATGCGATTAGCCACCGTCAAGGCCTTTCTGTATATGGTGATCCTAACTCTAACAATGAGAGCCCCAATATTGGGTCACATATATATGTTTATAAATTGAGAGCCAACTTACCTAAGAGACACCCCTTAAGGTCTCCAAAATGGCTGCTGTGGAGCAGCTTCCCCTCACAGCTGCTGCTCCCAGACATGTCCACATGCTTTTTTTTCTCTTTTTTTCCCTTTGTTTCTGTGGCTAGCAGACTAACCCCCTGCCTTTCATGCACCTGTTCACATTTACCTATAAATTGATTGAGCAACGTCCATTCTGTGTTTAGTCTTTAAAAACTGCAAGGAGCAGTTTAGTTATAAAGAGACGTCGGGGGCTTGATTGGTTAGAAGTGGGAGGGGTGTGGAATTTAGATAAGCCAGAGGGGGAGGGGGGAAGACAGGGAGAGGCATTGTCCATGCATAGTTTCCTTCTTAAAAAGGAAACTACGCACAGTAAGATAAGGTGGCCCTATGGAACTCTTAAGTGACATAAGGTACCTAAAATCAGGGGGCGGGTTAGGGGCTGCACCAGTGAGTTAGGTGCGGTTCTGTCTGCACCTACTTCAGTCTTATGTATGAATATGACTTAATAAGTGGTTTATCACACACAGGAATGCATGCAGTCTGGATCTTCAAAAAATGACTCTCCACAAGGTAACAGGGTCAGCACCACTTTATGAAACTGAGTGCTGCCTTAAGCTAGAGGTGGGGGTTATTGTGGTTTATAATGGTATGCAGCCATTTTACCAGCCTCTTCTTCAGAGTATTTTCTGTCACTGTATCTTGCTGGTGTCTTTATCTTCTTCTTTCTGTCTTACATTGCATTCTTCTTCTCACTCCCTCTTGGTCTACCCCTCTGCCTTTCCCTCTTTCTGTATATACCTGTTGTGCGAAATTTCATTTGCTTTTCTCTTATTTTCCTCCTCTCTCTTTGTTCTGTTTCTGTATATTTTGTTTTTCTACTTACCTTTATTATGTCTTGTCCGATGCGCTTCCACTCGGTCCCTCTCTACCCCCAAGAAGCAGTTTGGGACACCGCACTGGAAGTCACTTGAAGCCGGGATGGTGGCCGCCATTTTGGCTTCTGGTCCTTGGAGCAGAGGTAACGGAGGCTCTGGGGGCTGAGGGGCACAGGGCCAGCGGCAGTGGGGGAGCAGCATCTTATTTGGCACATGGGGAAGGGGTTGTTGGTTGAAAGGTACACCCCTCAATGCTGTCAGGCCATGCCAAGTGGTTGTGTCCCGTTCTGCCCCCATGTGGCATGTACATTGAAGGGGGTAAGTACCCCATCAGTTCTGATCCTTTACCTTGAGGGTGCCTGAACAGGGTATGTCTGTCCTCAATCCATTCCATCAGCTGTCGCCCACCTGCTATTGTTGCCACCTTTAACCAAGTTACATAGTGCAATCTCTTATCCAATGAAATGTACACAGAATCTGGCCACTGATGGGTCAATCCTATTAGGAGTGGACTATCCTTACACATGATCTGACCACTGGTGGGTCAATCCTATCAGGAGTGGACTATCCTTACACATGATCTGACCACTGGTGGGTCAATGAGGTGTCCTGAAAGCCCCAAATATTGTATAGTGTATGCACTAGGCAAAATCCTGGTTGTCAAAGTGTAATGTGGGTTGATGTGTATATTGCATAGTGTTTAGCTGGTACTGGTTTTCAACAAAGCAATAAGGTACATTATCTATATAATAGTTCTTATTAAACAATGTAAATACACATGTACAGAATTTCTATTTCCAATAGAGTCAATGCCATTTTTATTACAAATAGCAGCTATTTGAGAAGAAATTATTGTGGATTGATCAGCCTGGGGGGGTGTATTTATGGGTTTGTGAACTCAGGGGGGTGTTAGTGCTGTGTTGAACTGTGGTCACCAGACATTTCCCAGCATTTGTAAAACTCTATCCCTTCACATTAATACATATACATGTAATCATATCCCCTGTTACTTCTCTCCATCCATGGTGTGTATATGCTTTTTACTAATTATCAACATTGACTGGTTTGGATTGGCATGTTGGGGGGGGGGGGGGGCGGGGGAAAAAAAAAAAAAAAAAAAGGCTTTCAAACAGATAACAGTGCTTACAGAACTGGAAGACTTATAGAAGTAAAAATATACACAAGTTTAGCAGAACAGCTCTAAATTCCTCTGACTTGCTCCTTAAAGGGTTCAAGGTGGTGCAACTTCCTTCAGGGCCACCATTGGGGGGGGGGGGCGTTTATTCGTAGGTGCTTGATACTTGCTGCTCAGTAGCGGGCCAACGCGCAGGGAAGAACTACCCTGCGCACTGGCCCGCTGTTAAAGCAGATCCGCAGCACCCTGCCCCTGTGATGTCACCAATGAGGTCACATGGGGACAGGGGCCCTCATTTTCTGATGGCAGTCCTGACTTCCTTCTTTGTACAGCAGTCGTGTCTCTAAGTTGATCTGTGAATGCTAGGGTAAAAAATGGAAACATTTTATATACAAATTTTAGGTCATGTTCTATATATGGATAAAACACATATAATCCTACCACAAGTGTAGTAATCTCTGCCATTTTTCCTAGTACACAGGGAGTATGGTCATACAGTGGCAGCTATCAAAATGCTGAATCCACTGAATGACTTGGATGAAAACCATTATCCAGAGGAGTATAGGTCCTGAAAGTTTACATATTGGAATCCAGGGTTATAGATGCATAGAAAAACAACAATATACAAAACTCTAGCAACCCGACAACATGAAAAACTGCTGAACAGATCAGGGCATGTCTCAGATGAAAGCAGGCAGAAAGGGCATCTGTACAAAGCAATGCGCTCTCAGGTAAGGTTCTATTTTGAGATTATTTCTGCTTTGTATCTTGACAATGAATCCTTTAAAATCTTGACTTGACCATACAATACATATTTTTTCAGCATTGCTGTCAGTCAGACTAATAATGCCTCCCGCCATTTTATAGCCAAAGGATTACCACGTGTAAGAGCCTGGCTCAAAACTTTTATTAAGGAGTGGAAAAAGAAAACTGGAGATTTTACCAATAGCAACAAATCAGATCGTAGCTGGCATTCTTGAGTATGCAATAGGAAAATGTCAGTTAGCATCTTGATTGGTTGCTATGGGCAACATCACCACTTTCCCTTTACTGCAGCTTGTAAACCTGGCCCTGTTAAAGTTTTGCAGTCATGCAAACACGTTTCCAAAATTATAGTGATCAGGTAGTACTGTGACAGATCTGTTTACATGATTATATAATACTGGATCCAGACTTCCATAAAAGGGACATATATTGATCACTAGGGACCAGGCCAATATAGTCCACTTCCTCTGCGATGCACAGTGCAAGTTAAGTTCCTAAAACACAGGTCCGGCCCTCCATACAAACATGGTGAACAGCCTCACACTTCTCTATTGAAAAATGATTTAAAAGATCTCATTCAGTCAGTGAGGATTGTCAAGTTTTCTTGGGAAGAATGGGGCAGGCTGGAGAGGTTTGGTCTTCGAGCAGAAGGCAGAATGGGGGCATTTAGTTCATCTCTCTACTGGGCCCCAAGATTTCTGTTGGTGGCCCTGGATTTTTCCCAATAACCATCAAAGGAGAATCAATCTAATGCAGTCATTTCTTGTACTAGCTTAAAGGAAGTTTCCCATAGGGAACATTTGTTGCTTTACAAAGGGTCACAATAAGACAGGCCTGGCCATAGTACAGAAAAGACATGGAGAATATTTACTTAACATTCTTTTAGACTATATAAGCTGCGTGTTACTAGAAAACACAATTGCATTGTAATTTACAGGACACCATCTCTAACTTCATTCTGTTCACACATTTAAAATTTGCAAGCCTGAAGTTCTACAGAATTTTTGTAAAGTGCAGATTTGCTCTTTTTACCATTACACCTAACCCTCCATCTACTGTACACTGTATAGGTCAGAGGTTAGCATTTAAATTAGAATGCTTTAGAAATACCAAGAAACAAGTTGAGTTGCAGGCAAATATTTTAGCTTTATTACCAACAGCAGAACTGATCAAGAACACATTCAATAGATAAGCGTCTTTAGAGACATTTCACAAAGAACAGTGGTTTTATTGTTGCTACTACTTTGCTGCAGGCAATGGGACATCAGTGGGGGGTTTGGAATTATCCAGAATTTTCATATCACGACAGAATAGAACAGGCTCCTTCCCCATGCCGAGCTGGTAGGTCCAGATGTAGATATGCCCGTTAGGTTGCAAGTCGACAGCTATGGTCTCCTCAACTTCAGTGGCTGTATTCCAGTTCTCTCTCTGTGTTGACACTATTTCCACCATATTCAGCTGTCAGAGAGAACTGGGCCTTGGCAATAAGGGCTGTCAGCCCCCCAGATTCTGCAGAGACTGTTGAGGATACCTTCCAGTTGTGTTCTATACTAGACATCTTCTCCTTGTCATACCCAACCTTCTTATTGACCTTCTTTGTCCACTGAACAGGGATCTGCGAGTCATTGCTGATGGTCTTGATGCACACCCACTCTCCATAAGCTGGTCCCTTAGTAATGCTTAAACCTCCAGGTATGAAGCTGATGATGCTGGGATGGAATGAGAAGGTCTTTGCATCCTCATTTTTGGAAAAATCAGTGCACTTTACATATTGCATTCCCACCTGGTCATAAGGTTTAACAAAGTAGTAGTAATCTTTGGCACCAAAGTAATAAAGTCCATTCTTACATTCTGGATGAAGGTGATATTCCACAGCATCCTCATCCTTGTTCATGTTTGTAGTTTTACGGTAAACACCACGGCTCTGGAAAATTATGTAGAAGTGTCCAAAGGCAGATAGATAGCGATCACCACCTTGGCAGTTGGGATGTAGGGTGTAGACCACAGCACCTGTATCAGTATTCATATTTGACACACGGCGATAATGGTTTCCCTTAATGATGTAAAACTGGCCATCTTCATTGGCCAGGTAATGATCTCCATCTCGACGAGAGATGCAAGGAGAAGATTTCCACATCTGTTCCTTTGTTAAAGTTGGATGATTTCATGTAACAATTGAGGTCAGATCTGACAATGTAATCATATTCATTAACACCACAAAAGTCTGCCTTGGACTTACTCTTCGGGACAATCCCAACCATGTTTGATTCTGGAACAGAAACAAGAATGTTTAGTGCTCTTAACTTTCAAAATAGGAAGAAGCATTGCAGAAACTAAAGCAGAAACACATCACATTGTCACAGTTATTACTCTGGAACCATCAAGTTCCATATTTTGACCACTTTATCTTGAAGCCCATTCAAGACTGAAAAGAGTAAGACTCAATACTCCCCAGTGGGCAGTCACATTTTGTTCACCCAGAGATTGAGCAGGGGGTGTGTTAACACCCTAGCACCAGCCCTGGGGATAGGTTTTAATATCATTTATGGCATCAAGCCCTGCTGTGAGCAAATGAGGGAAAAGTTTCTGCTCTCCTGGGTTTCCAGAAGAGATTCCCAAATTAGTACAGCTGGCAAGTATCCCAATAAATCATCCCAAGGACGTTCCCTGAACTGCTGATTGGCTGCCAGCCAGTCACATGGCACAGCCACAAGCCCTGAGTGGCCATCTTTGTAGGGGCAGGTGCAGTGAGCCAATCAGGGCTCACCACAGCACTGCACCAATCCACCCCTGCAGCTGGGTAGAAAACCCACTACATGGGCTGGGAGGAAGTAGTAGTGGCCGGATGAGGCCAAAGAACAAGGAGCTAGGCAGAGGAGGGACCCGACAGGAAAAGACCTGCAGTGTGGCTGGAAGAGGCTAAAGAGAAGGAAGAAGGATGAACTCCCTGGAGTAAGACCAGGAGTGGTGCCTACTGGAGAAGCAGGAGCACTGGTTGAAGCAGGAGTGGACCATAGGGAAAAAAGCAGTGTGCAGGGGGGGGGGGGGGGGGGGGCACAAGAGGGGGAGAGTTTTTTCTCCCCCCGATGGGGAGACCTTTATTGCCCCCCCCCTAGGCAACAAGCAGTGGCAGGAAACTGTGGCCCCTTGGTTGCAGGCTCAGGACCTCTTCCCACTTCCAAAGTTAGTGGTCGTTCAGTCCAGGATTGGACAGAATTTTCCACCCCACTGGACCACCAGGGATCTGCCCCAGGGGCATAGGGGGCAAGCCCCCCATCTAAGCCCTGTGTGTAAAAGGGCACAGGCCCTATTAGGTAGAGTGGCACTAGGTCCCTGTAGAAGAGGGCATTAGGCCCTATAGATAGTGGTACGGTTATAGGGTACTACACCCTGGTTTAATTTAAGGCAGTAAGCCTTTTCTTGTTTAGCAGGGGCTAGATCCAGAGTTGGTTAGAAGGTGCTAGGCCCTGATTAGGTGTTAGGCCTATTATGGTTAGTATTGGGCGTTAGGCCTGTTTTGGTTAGTATTGGGCGTTAGGTCCATGTTAAGTCACTAGGCTGGAGCAGAGGGCAATAGGTCCTGCACACTAGCCTCCAGGCCCTAGCTAGGGCAGTGTTAGATCAAGGCTGGAGACAGGGAGCAATACTTTGGAGGCAAGAGTCACAGGTTAGCAGGTGGATTCATCTGGCAAGGTGACAAGAGCAGGCAGTAAGGATCTCTCCCTGTGTTCCACAGGTGCGGAGACGGAACTAGAAGGTGTGGGAAAGGTCCAGTCCTGCTCGCCAGGAGGCGTCTGAGGTCTTGGCCAGTGATAACGAATACCTTGCCCATGCATTAATGTATCCCATTCTCTCCTGCATGTGCCCTGCGGTGTTTATGGAATATTCATTATTTTATTTACTTTTGCAGCCTAGAGAACATCACACCTGGGACCGGGAGGGGAACAGCATGTCTCCTCCTGCGGTTCTTCAGGATCGAATATGAACTTCTAGGGTGGGGGTGAGCATGGGTCTGTTTCTATTCCAGGACGCCAGTATACCACCTTTTACACCAAGAAGCCAGACCCTCCAATATTCCCTATTTCACTAGGTACAAATTACTCATTCATTAAATCCAGATGAGAGCTCAGGATCAGAGTATTTTGAACCTGGTGAAATAAGTCATGTCAGAGGCCTGAGACACCACAATACAATTTGAATAGTGATAGGGCTAGAGAAGTCTGGCTCAATTGTAACTCAGAGTTCAGCTCTACCAGTGATGATACAAGAGCATATTAAAGTTGAATCAAACCAAATAAATCAGTGACATGTTATAATTACATTTATTAAGACAAGGCATTAAACCAGTCCACAGCAGTGGCGTAACTAATGTGAGTTTTGTAGGGCTCATGCCCTGGGCACCGATGATGCCCATCTGATGGGGGCGCCATCATTGGCATCCTACAATACTCACACTTGGTCATCCACCTGTCTTGCGCTGGGGGCACCCAGCTGCAGATTTCTTCAGTATGATGCTGGCGCGACCTCAGGTCACATCAGTCATCCAGAGCAGAGAGGGAGCGCCGCCGAGGGGTACAGCAGGAGGAAGAAGGTAAGGTAAGTAAAGGAGGGGGATTATAGGGACTCTGGGAGACTGAAGAAACATGAGGGGGATTGTTTGGAGGCTGAAGAGACATGAGGGGGTTATTGGAAGCTGGAGAGATATGAGGGCAATTATTGGGTGGCTGAAGAGACATTAGCGGGATTATCAGAAACTGGAGAGACATGAGGGTGATTATCAAAAGATGAAGAGCCATTAGGGGGATTATTGGGAGGCCGAAGGGACACGAGGGGGTTATTGGAAGATGGGGAGACATGAGGGGTTATTAGAATCCTGGAGACAACACATGGAGTATGTATTGAAAGGCCTGAGTGACAATTTCTATGGACACTGACAACATGGCTCTTGTGTACCAGCAGTTTTCTTGGGTTGTCATGAATGCTGATGCTATTTGGCCATCACTTCCTGATATTGATATGGGCTTCCGACCAGCAGCTGTGATGCGGACATGTTCGCATGTAGACTTGATTGGCAGCGGCATGGTAAGTATTAACTTTAAGCCTCTGCTTCCTTTGTATTGTGGTTAAAAATATGTATATTTCTCTTCATGACACTAGGCACTATTGTAGTTAAAAGAATGTTAAATTTGACACTCAAATGATATTGGTACCAATAGTAAGATAGTTGTATTTGTTATAGATATTATAGATATAAAGATTTATCAAAACTTTAAAATATGTGTAAATAAATCTCTAAATGAAAATGTAATACAAAAAAAAATAAAAAATTATTTAGTTCCAGCATGGGTCAATGTATACTGTGTGTGTGTGAGAAAGGGGCCATGTGAGTGAAGTCAACTCACTTAACCACACACAAGCCAGCTTTCACATCAGGGAGGGGAG
>WWET01000521.1:19806-40610 GCA_011038615.1 Limnodynastes dumerilii
CCATTGACTGAGAATGTTTCATCTCTGTGAGATAATACCCCGATATAATAAAGCGTTTATTGGCTTAGCGGGACTCTGTGGAGACGGTGTGCGGTGTCACCTTTCAAGTTAAAATTGAATCTATTGATAAATGAAGATGTGAGCGACTTCCTCATCTATTATTCATCTCCCTGGTACATCAGTCACACATGTGGCATTTATATTCAAATTATTGAGTGTCACATGAAAATGTAATCTTAAATTCTTTGTAGATTAAATTTCAAGACTGTATGTGTTCTGAGGGAATAGTAATTAGGTAACCTTGACACGGTGTGATTTATTGTGTGGTAAGGAAGGACATTTTTCCAGGCCAAATGCTGTGTATTTTTTGAAGGTGTGATTATGTCTACTAGATTTCTGTTTATATTGACTTGTGTGGATTCCATGCTAAACAATACGGAGCTCAATAGGGTAATTACAGCAATTATGTCACAATGGTCTTGAGAAACTGCTGCCCTCTGTTTACAAAATGTGTTCTGCTAAATTCCATCCTGAGAAAATGTTATTTGATCATTTTCATCGGGTAATAGAACGTTAGAGACAAGGAGGCAGATCCTGAGTTCAATACGACAGGGGAATTACGCAAGCTGCTTGCATAATTCCCGTCAGGTAGCACGTGCGGATGCGCACAGACCTGTTATGCTATGCTACAGGTGAGTATGGCGATCGGAACACTCACCCATTCATTCAAAAAAATATATAAAATGGCTCCCTATTCGAAATAGAGTCAGCCGAAATGGAACTTTTGGCTGTCTCTAGTTCTAAAAGCAGCCCATCGCAGCGGGGACTGCAACTGGACGGTGGTGGTGGTGGTGGTGGGGGGACGCTCAGGAAGTGGAGGGTTAGGGATGAAGGTGAAGGTTAGGGATTAAGGGGAAAGTTAGGGTTAGGAATGAAGGGGAAAGGAAAGGTTAGGGTTAGGGATGAAGGGGAAGGTTAAGGATGAAGGGGAAGGTTAGGGTTAGGGATGAAGGGGAAGGTTAGGGATGAAGGTTAAGGTTAGGGTTAGGAATAAAGGGAAAGGGATGAAGGGGAAGGTGAAGGTTAAGGTTAGGGATGAAGGGGAAGGTTAGGGTTAGGGATGAAGGGGAAAGTTGGGGTAAGGGATGAAGGGGAAGGTTAGGGTTGGGGATGAAGGGGGAGGTTGGGGTTGGGGATGAAGGGGAAGGTTAGGGTTAGGAATAAAGGGGAAGGTTAGGGTTAGGAATGAAGGGGAAGATTAGGGATGAAGGGGAAGATTAGGGATGAAGGGGAAGGTTAGGGTTATGGGTGAAATGGAAGGTTAGGGTTAGGCTGCAGTAAATGGAGGGCTAGGGGAGGGTTAAGGGTTGGGCTAATTGTAGCATCTCTCCTGTAGAGAATGTAGGAGCAGGGTTGGCGCCTCCTCCTGCGGACACGTAGCAGTTGTACCAACCGTAGTAGTTATGCCACTGGTTTACATTTGATATATTGGAGGTATAAGTTGTACCTTTAAGTGAGTTAGCTTTCAATTGAAAAATAGGCATGGGCCGGATTCTGACCTACTTCCGCCTTACTAGCGCCCGAGGTCATTACGGCGGCATCGTAGCGAGGAGAGCACGCCCACGTGTCCAGATTCCTACCCTAACTCTTAGCTTCCCCCGTCCCCACATTAGCGTGTCCATCTCTGCCTTAACGGTGGAGATACAGCATGCGCATAACCTTCAATATAGGGGAATTACGTACGAGCTGTATGTAATTCCCATTGGCCGTTCCTTAGGTTCAGCCCCTATGACCCAACCTGGGACTCTGGCTGAAATAGGAGCACATATTTCAGAAAAAGCCTTGAATGGAGGTTCCTCTCATACATTAGAATGTTACTGATTTGTTATTTTTATGGAGAGAATTCTGGGACACTTTTTGCTGGAATACTTTTTGTATGTTTTCCCTTCCCATGCCAGTGCCTGGCTGTGGCTTCTCCATTGATTAAGCAATTACCATTTTACCGTTTACAATTTTCTCTATTATTTGCTAGACTAAAAATAATATTAATATTAATAAAGCTGCTACAAAGAAACTTTCTTCCTTAACTACAGCCTCCGGGTTGAAAGATTTATTACATATTAAATCAGTTGTCAATTATAGGAGATGTATTACTGCAGCAAGTTTATGTATGTCTAATCATAGTCTACAGATCAGCTACTAAATATAAACTGAAGCCAGCTTATATATGTGCGAGCCTGTTTAATGATTAACTACCATGCATAAATTGGAGTCTACCAATATATGTTCAGTCATATTCTAATGACCAATTACTGGAGAGAAATTGCTAGTTTATGTAGTGTTGTATATATGACTGTAATAGTATAAACAATAAATGTATGTACAGTATGTATGCATGTATGTATGTATGTATGTACAGTATGTATGCACAGTATGTATGCATGTATGTGTGTATGTATGTATGCATGCGTGTATGTATGTATGTATGCGTGAATGTATGTGTGTGTATGTATGTATGTATGTATGTATGTATGTGTGAATGTATGTATGCATGCTTGTATGTATATGTGTATGTATGTATGTATGTATATGTGTATGTATGTATGTATGTATGTATGTATGTATGTATGTATATATATGTGTATGTATGTATATATGTATGCAAAATATGGTAATAATAAATATTATCAAAAGCCAGCATCAAAATAAAGGCAACCAACAGGTAATGAGAAAAAATGGGTGATTTAATGTGATAGAGACCAACAAGTGGTGTAACAATAGAAGGAGCACCTCCGTGAAAAACTGGGAAAAACAAGAAAAAAGAGGGGGACAAACGGACTGACGGGTGTCAGTCCGGAGGAGGCTGTAGGAGGGACAAAATGCCGTGTTTCCCAACTGGGAAAAGTGTCAAATGTGCTTATATATGTACAAGCCTGTTTAATGATTAACTACCATGTATAAATTGGAGTCTACCAATATATGTTCAGTCATATTCTAATGACCAATTACTGGAGAGAAATTGCTAGTTTATGTAGTGTTGTATATATGACTGTAATATTATAAACAATAAATTCATATATATATGTATGTACAGTATGTATGCATGTATGTACAGTATATATGCATGTATTTACAGTATGTATACACAGTATGTATGCATGTATGTATGTATATATGTATGTACGTATATGTATGTACGTATGTATGCATGTATGCATGCATGCGTGTATGTATGTGTGTGTGTATGTATGCGTGTATGTATGTGTGTGTATGTATGTATGTGTGAATGTATGTATGTATGCATGCTTGTATGTATATGAGTATGTATGTATGCATTTGTATATATATGTGTATGTATGTATATGTGTATGTATGTAAGTATGTATGTATGTATATGTGTATGTATGTGTATGTATGTAAGTATGTATGTATGTATGTATGTATGTATATGTGTATGTATGTATGTATGTATGTATGTATTTATATATGTATGTATGTATATGTGTATGTATGTATGTATGTATGTATGTATATGTGTATGTGTATGTATATGTGTATGTATGTGTGTATGTATGTATGTATGTGTGTATGTATGTATATGTGTATGTATGTATGTATGTATGTATATGTGTATGTATATGTGTATGTATGTATATGTGTATGTATATATGTGTATGTATATATGTGTATGTATATATGTGTATGTATATATGTGTATGTATATATGTGTATGTATATATGTGTATGTATATATGTGTATGTATATATGTGTATGTATATATGTGTATGTATATATGTGTATGTATATATGTGTATGTATATATGTGTATGTATATATGTGTATGTATATATGTGTATGTATATGTATATGTGTATGTATGCTTGTATATATGTATGTATGTTTATTTATTTATTTTTAGCCTGCGTCTTCCCTTATCTTTAATATACAGCATTTTTACTGATCTTTTTCCCACCTCTGGCTTTTTCTCTGAAAACCTTAAGACTTAGCCCTAGGACTCAATTTCAGCTACTGTCTCATTATCTACTGACCTTTAAAGTCAAAGAATCTTTGTCTCCCCAGCAGCAGCAGCATCATTATTAGGAATGTTTCTGTACAGACAACCCAATTGTTAAGACAAAGCTTTCAGCATTCTTTTCAGTTTGCCTGCCACATAAACACCAACTTACCACTGAAGTATTTAGACTTGACATGACAGGACTACGCAGTGACATGCATTTGTTGGCTGGCTGTTTACAGGCTGATATCAGTAACAGAACTTCATCAGGATCTGTTGCCACCTTAACATCGGAAAGTCCTTTAGCCCAAGAGGACGAACTCACCAGCCAGAGGAACGAAAAAACCACAGTAACAATAAAATCCTACAAGAAGAAGAAAGAAAAAAAAAAAAAAGACAATTTTTGTTAAAACATATAAAAAAAATTAAACATTTACTGGGAATGCATTAAATCAGGGTCGCCACCAGGGATATACAGCTTGGACTATTGTCCCGTGCCCGGAGCTGATGTGGACCCGCTGACACTTACCTAGCTCTGCAGCAGCAGGTATCAGCGGTATCCTACCGCTGATACTTAATGTTTAGAGCTGCTCAGTAGCAGGCCAATGAGCTTTCCTGTGCACTGGCCCTCTATTAAAGCAGATCTGCGGCACCCCTTCCCTATGTGACATCACCAATGACATCACATGGAAGCGGGGCCCCGCATCTGTGTCCCAGGTACCGAATTTTTGACGGTGACCCTGCATTAAAAATTTAGTTTAATTACCAAAATTGGGTTTCTATGAGCATACTGGTCAGTGACATGTAAAAGGGCTTACATAAAGCTGAGTACACACCTTTGCAATCATACTTCAGTTGTAAACGCTCTTAAGGCCGCCATACACTAGGGTGATTATCGGTCCCATACACCTCCAGTGCTGAGGGGAGGGGGGAGGCAGGGCTCTCTATGGCGCTGCTGCCAAGCTATGTACTAAGCTGCTCTGTCAGAGCAGCATAGTGCATAGATCTGCAGCAGCGGTTATTACAGGGAGAAATACAGACAACAATCAGCCGTAGCCGCGCTTCACACAGCGCAGATTAGGCAGATCCCTGTCTGTACTACTCCCTGCAATAGCCGCTGCTGTATATCTATGCACTATGCTGCGCTGACAGAGCAGCTTTGTACATAGATATTGGGCAGCGTCTATTGCAGGGATAGGGAGCCATTCAGCTTGCTGATTGGCTCCCTTTTAAATATCGGGAGCTTTCTCCCGATATTTATTAAACTCTCCAAAAGGCCAAATAATCGCACCCGAGAGTTTCGGGTGCGTTTATTTGGCGTTTGGAAAAACGATCTTGTCCACTAACTAGCCCGATAATTGGGTGATCGGGCCGATAATTGCTCTAGTGTATGGTGGCCTTTACAAATTCACTGATGATTACAAATCCGGATGACACATTGGACCTGATCCAGAACTACGCCTTGTTGCGAATTTACGCGTGGCAGAGACGTAAATTCGCTGTTTTGTACGCACTGCGCATGCGCACCATGGAAAATACGCACATTAACGTAGCGTAATTGTGAACGTATGGGCCATTCACGTATGTGTCACGTAAATACTTACGTGTGGGCGTGCCAATTTTACGTTAGTCCAAATTACGTATGAAATGCGTGAAGTAGGCGGGGGGTTGTATTTAAAGTCTACAGTATGGGCGTGCTTAGCTGCGTAAATATGTTCAGACCATACGTACGTGAGCGTATCACTGCGGTTACTTTGGAAAAAGTTAAGGTAGGGTTTGGAAAGCGTATCTTCACAAAATACGTACATTCAAGGGGTGTGCCAAGGGGAGTGTATAGAATTTACGCGCACGAAAATACGCTCCGCAAATAAACGTACGGCAAATGTAGTTCTGGATCTACCCCATTATACTGATTTTCCAGTAGATCTCTCCAAACCATCTGCTGACATAATGGTGACTACAACTATCTGCCTATGCTGCACAGAAGACAGCCGAGAGAGAGCGAGTTTGACAGTCGGTTGTACTTGCGGACACACTGCCCACATTTGTCAGACACCGTGACATTGGTGATTTTGATTTTTAGGAAGTTTGTAAAACCAGATCATTCTTATCATTAGAAATCATGATTGTGGGACACTTGTACGCACACTCTAGTAATATCATTTCAATTGGTGTGGAATCATAGGATTGGCCCTATAATTGCATAAGAGTGTGCCCTACTTAAGTCAAATTCATTTTCACATTCATCCCAATTTATTAGACCCATACAACTGGACAACAGAACAATGGGCCTGATCCAGAGCTATGTTTCCTAGCATAGTGTATTTACTATGCACTCCCCTTGCATGTACGTTCTTTGCCGTTTTACGCTTCCCGAACTTTACACAGCGTAAGTACTGACGTACATATAGGCAACACGTACTTTTAGGGTTCATTGGGGGGGTAGTTACAGTGAGACAGCTGTTTCCATGACTACTATGTCTCTAAAGAGTCCAGTGGTGACTGGTAAGTTTTCTTCATCCTAACCCTAACCTTCCATGTCCCACAGCCTAACCTTAACCCTCCCCTAACCCTAACTGTCCTTGATAAGTTCACCATCCCCTCTCTATAGCCGCACCCTAACCATTCCTGTCCCGTAGCCTAACCCTCCCCTAACCATCCTTGCCCCACAGCCTAACCCTAACCGTCCCTGTCCCACAGCCTAAGCTTCACCATCCCCTCTCTGTAGCCTAACCCTAACCCTCCCCTAACCATCCTCGTCCAGCAGCCTAACCTTAATCCTCCTCTCTCCACAGCCTAACTTTAAACATACCTGTCTCACAGCCTAACTTTAACCCTTCCCCTCTCCACAGCCTAACGCTTCCGTCCTGTAGCCTAACCCTAACGATAGGGGACCAGGTTACCTTGTCAAAATAACATTTGACATTGTAACCATTCCAATACAAAAATATTCGTTATTAAAAAGCTGTCTGCGCTGATACAAACACTATTAAGCTGTCACCTGTAACAGTGTAGAAAATGAAATTGCTGCAGCGACAGCTACATCCCCATCAGGGAAGCTGTTCTATGGTGAAGTAATATCACTTTACTTGATATTTCTGTTAACCCTAAAGCAGATAATTGAGGCCAGTACAGACCAATGACAGAAAAAGTCTACAGAGAATATTTTATTGGTGACAATTTTTCACCTGCAATCTCTGTCACATTACTACAGTGACTAAAAAGGACAATTGGAGGCTTTGCCCGGGACAGCCAATCAGATTCTGGCTATCATTGTTTAGAGTGGTCAGTCTTTGCTTGCATTCAGTTGGGTGCAGGCTTATTGATTCCACCCTGGAATAAGCATAAATAAATAAGAAAATAAAATGTATGCATTCAGAATTTTAAATACGCTGGTCCGGATTCACAGTTACGTAGTTTTCGTCTTACGTACGTTGTGTTAAGAATTGAGCTACTACACACGCATACCTGCATATTATATACATTGAAGTGCCAACCAACTACATGCAATGCAACCCCATGTAATGATGTTATGTGACGCCTCCAGCACATTACAGGCTTTAGTGATAAATGGTTTCTGTTGTCCTCCTTTGTAAGTGATGCTCATATAGAAGTCATTATATCCGCTTCACGGGTCCCTGTTACCTTCCTGACAGAGCTAGGGAGCAACCAAGCAACAATAGATTCTATTCTTAGGAACATTCAAATTACACTCATTATATGAATACTGTAGTAAAAAATACTCCATTATAACCTTCACAAATACTCATGTCACTAACATTACCCTGGTTACTCTATTGCATACCCTCCAACTGTACCTATTTAGCAGGTACAGCACTTATTTTTAATGGTCTGTACCATATTCTGACCCAGCAGTTCCCTCCCCCCTATACTCACCTTCCAGTCCTGCAGCATCTGATCACTATAGCAGAGCCGCGGGGACAGACTCCTACAGCTCTGCTATAGCGACAAGACCCTCTCCTGTGGGTTTTTAGATCATATGATAAGGTGAAAAATGAGATTTTACGTCTTATTATACATGCAAATGAGATCAGATTAAAGCCACACCCTTTCATGGGACAAACCACACCCCTTTCATAGACACGCCCCCCAGATGTACCTATTTTCCATATAAAAATGTTGGAGGGTATGCTATTGCTATTGCATACCCTCCAACATGACCCACTCCATTAGGTACAAAATACTCTGCTACTCATTTTCCAACAGTCAGTTACTATGGTAACCCCCTTTGTCGAAGAGACAAATATCAATTAATTCATTTAAACCAGGAGAGTGACAGTTGGAAGCTCAGAAGCGGATTAAATTGTACCTAATGGAATGGATCATGTTGGAGGGTCTGCTATTGCATGCACTAAAATAAGGAAGGAGGGGAGGGCAGCATGAACTGGGCTACGCTTAAGGGCAAAGCTTACTCAAGAGCCCTCTAACATACAGCAACTGGCACATGAGGAGTTTGGTCGCACTTTGCACATGCGCAGAAAGGTGTCTGAATTTGCAGAGCCGCGTCTGCTTTCTACACTATATTAGTTGTGAGTCGGGGGCTCTGTGAATGAAGCTAGCGGGGGCCAACCATGGCCCGGGGCGTAGGCTCCAGTGCAAACCCCCTGGGGGAAGTACTGATCATGAGTCCTGTCCCCCTATCAATCTAGACTTGAGGCCAGATTTACTAAGCTGCGAGTTTGGAAAAGTGGAGATGTTGCCTATAGCAACCAATCAGATTCTAGCTGACATTCTCTAGTATGTAATAAGAAAGTGAGAGCTAGAATCTGGTTGGTTGCTATGGGCAACATCTCCACTTTTCCAAACCTGCATCTTAGGAAACCTGGCCCTTGGACTGACATCTGATGCTCACGACTGATCTGCAAAAAAGAATACTGTGTATTTAGAGTACATGAATAAATTGGATGTGCTATATGAAATATTTTATATACTATTCTTAAACCTGTATATAACGATGAGATCTGCGCCCACACAGTTAATGCTTGTAAAAGCTTGTAACTTAAGCTGGTTCAATTATCTGATAAAGGTGTCACTTTAAACCCCGGTATCCTCAGCTCTTTCATCATTGGCTGAAACACTGAAGTCCTCAGGTTCCGTTTTATTTTTTAACCTGATAAACCAAATTAAATATTTATTCATGTGAGCAGGTATTCACTGTAGTTCACACCACCAACAGATTGCTTTAATTAGTACACGGGGCATTTTACAAGCCACTTACATCAGAATGAAATCAGACCCTAATGTGTGGCGCGAGGATAACGTTAATTCATTCTTCTCCGCTGCTCTGCTGACATTCAAACACAATATCCAATAAACTTTTCATACTTTTTATAAAAAATAAGATACAATGCGTTCGATCGGCATTTTATAGATGAGATAACATTTAAATATAAACACAATGAACTTTCCTTTTGTATTACATTTACATGTTTGTTTTGCTTACAAAAAAAGTAATATGTAAAAAACTAACGTCATAAAAGGCAGTGTAAAGGTTATCTTATTAATGTTTAAGGGCATCTCTTAAAAACTCATAGACCAGCAATAAGTCTGTTCAGTAAACAAACTTATCTTCCTGTGTCCACAGAAAACAAGAAACTTCTAAACTCCAAAACAGGCAGACAGCAAATTGCTTCAGACAATATGTAATAGAAGTGTTCTTCATTTCCAAAGACCATCGTACAACAGCTGAATGCAATAGTTGGCAGTCTGCAATTTAGAGAGTGGAGGTGATGCTACTCCTGGGGCGGAGCTGGTTCTTCTCCCAGCCAGTTGCAAATGCCTCCATGAGGCAAAGCCATAGTTTCCCAAAGCATTAAAAGCAATACTCTAAATGGTAAGTATAACTTTACCCCAACCCTTTCCCTAATCCTAACCCTCCCTTCCCCGCAGCCTGAGCCTATCCCCCCCTTCCCCACAGCCTAACCCTAAGACTCCCTTAGCCACAGCCTAACCCTAAGACTTCCCTCCCCGTAGCCTGACCCTAAAACTCCCCATCCCCACAGCCTGACCCTAAGTCTCCCATCCCCCCAGCCTAAACCTAGACTCTCCTACCCACAGGCTAAACCTAACACTAACACTCCCCTTCCATGACCCTAAGCCTCCCTTCTCCAGAGCCTATCCCTAACCCTAAAAGTCCCCGGAGAGGTTACTCACCTCTCCAGTGGGATCTGAGGTGGGTGAAACGGGTCTGACAGGTGGCGGGTTCCAAAAAGGAATGGGTAAGTATGCGAATCGACATTTAAAAAAAATTCTAAAATATCTGTTTTTCCCCTTTTCAGCCCTAATGCTCCATGCCCTTACCCTACCCACCGCAGCCTGTACCCATTGGGAACAAGGAAACAGGTGCACGTTCCCTATAGCAAATTGTTCAAAGCTTTTTGAAAAATGATACAGCTGCCATTCAGCTGATGTCTGTATCATGTCCGAAATATGTGCACTTGGAACCGCCTCCCATGTAAAACTGGAAAGTCTACACCAAAAAACAAAAAAGTAGACATAAAGAGCTGGATCCAGACTTAAGTAAGTGCTTGAAATGAGTTACTCCTGGGCTAAACCATGTTGATTTCAGTGGGAGTCAAGTTAATTGTATTCTTTGCATGCAGGGATATATCTTTGAATTGCGTCTACGGAGAGGTTACTCCGGGTAAAACGGGTCTGAAAGGTGGCGGGTTCCAAAAAGGAATGGGTAAGTATGCAAATAGACATTTTAAAAAAATTCTAAAATATCTGTTTTTCGAAATAGAGACAGACGAAAATGAGCTTTCAGCTGTCTCTGTTTCTAAAATAGCCATTTCTTGGCGGAGACTGACAACACTCGCAGCCTAACCATAACCTTCCCCTTTTCAGCCCTAATGCTCTATGCCCTTACCCTACCCACCGTAGCCTGTAGCTATTGGGAACAGGGAACAGGTGAACATTCCCTATAGCAAATTTCTATGTTCAAAGCTTTCTGAAAAATGATACAGCTGTCATTCAGCTGGTGTCTGTATCATGTCCCATGTAAAACTGGAAAGTCTACACAAAAAAGTAGACTTAAAGGGATGGATGCAGACTTAAGTTAATGCTTAAAATTAGTTACTCCTGGGCTAAACCATGTTGATTACAGGGCAGTCAAGGTAATAGTATTCTTTGCATGCAGTGATATATCTTTGAATTGCTTACTGCACACAGATACTGACCAGCTTTACTATCACACTGTTATTTAGGACTTGGGATAGGAAAAATCACCTCTCATCTCTAATACCGTTTGCAACAGATGAAATATAACTCCCCTGCAATCACCATGGTTTAGCCCAGGAGTAACTAAGTTCAAGCACTTACTGAAGTCTGGATCCAGCCCAAAATCCACAACATATTATCATTAGTCCTCCATGACAGTCCACCTGTCAATAATAAAACATGCAGAATTGGGACAAGTTAAGTGCTACCCCATAGCTACCCAGTCCCCAAACCAGATCATCCTCAAAAGGCCATAATGGGTGCAGTTCTGCCTTTTGTTCTACCCAATTCAACAGCACAACTTTGTGCTCCCCTTCATGGGGCTGATGCAGAGCTAAGTCCAACTGAGGAATTATGATGGCTACATAGATAGCGTAAAATAGTTACTACACATGCGTAGTAGCTAGAATTGTAAAATTAGGTATGTTAATTATTACAGGGTTGTGAATCCGACCCGGAATCTGGACACATAAGTGTCCAGATTTACTACTGAGAGCAGGGCGTGCACTCCCCGCTACGAGGACGGCCGGAATGACCTCACGGGCGTGCATAGATCTGGATCCGGGCCCATGACCTTACCATCTTTACTAATGCATACACTCCAATGTTCCAGGCACCCTCTCTTTATTTCTTTACATCTTATACCTTTTCAGTAGAAAATTGAAAATAAAGGATTTATTGCCTAATAAAATAAATGGCCTTTCAGCAGGGGCAGAAGGTGAAGGTCTTAGGTTCCATATGGAGGAGGTGGGGCATGAGTCTGGATGGGCGGGACTAGATGAAACCAGGCGGGACTAAGGGCAGAGCGTTGCAGGACCGCTGCCTGATAGAAGATGTCATAGGCTGAAAGCTTGAATCGCTACAATGCTCAGCATTCACACAGAGCACTTTAATTTGAGTGTCATCCTCTGACAGCTTGCTTACAGTGCAGGGGTAGCAGCTGCCACAAGCCCCCTTCTCCTCCCTGCCTGCGTAGCAGCCGCTTCCTTTTCACCTCTGTAGTTGCACCCCCTTGCCTTTGAGCCTTCTTTTCTCCCTTAGGTATTAAGAGTCGACTTGTAACGTCGCCAGGCTAGCTTTTGCAGATGTGTACTTGCTCAGCTGAACTCAGCTCAACTCAATGAGTTTTCAACCTTTTGCTTAAAAATCTCTTTTTTGATGATGGATGATGTCAGCCAGAACATCAATACCATAATAAGCAGAGGCAGAACAACCATAGGTGTATGGGGTTATGCCAAGGTTGCCGAAAGTTAAAATTTAGGCAGTTCTCCCGGTATCCTGGGAGAGCCGGCCAATCTCTGAAAGTCCCAGCATCCCTAGAGTTACTAGGGATGGTCATCAAGCCCCGCCCATCCAATAGAGAATAGAGTAGTGATTAACAAGGGGCAGGGCTTAATGATAAGATTTGCATAAATGGCATCATTAAGCCCCGCCCCTTGTAGAAATCTACTGGGATCTCCCGGAGTGAAGATTTATAAAGTCAGCAATCCTCGCCTCGGTTATGCTGCAATAAAGTAATATCGCAATATAAAGTCTATGCAGCCGTCCCCAAGGCCACCTCTCCGGGAGAGCACAGAGGACCTGATAAAAAGTACCCTTGTGTTTTCTAGACACTTGGGTGGATGGGGGTACAGCAAAATGCTGTATAGTATATGGTGACTTACCTTACCACTTAACCTTCCCTTTAGGATCTGTAATAGGTGAGTTCAGTGACAGGTCTACTTTGAAACTAATAAAGCTTTATATTTAGGGCCCCTGATCCCAGAGGACCCTTGAGTCGACTTTTTTTTGTTTTTGGCTTGTTTTTTTTTTAAAGAGTACATATTTCAACAAAATCAGTGGAGTCTTTTAAGTGTATGTTAGTTAAGATAACAGCGATTACCGGGCCTTGTTGCTGGTGAGAAGGACTCACTGTATGGCCCATTTTCAAGAATTCCACCCCACCAGTTGGGCCTCGAGGTCCTTGCAAGGGATAGAAGGACCATTGGACCTTGTTTGATGTTGCCCTATTGTTGTTGGTTGCAATGGGGCCCCCATAACAGCTCAAGCGTCATGGCTCCAAAAATTCAGGTCCGCCACTGGTTGAAATCTAAATTGTAGGCAAGTACAGTCCATATATAACAGAGGTAGTAACTTGAGAGATAGTGGTGATTTATGGTGATTACTGTAAAGCTGTATCCTGCGCTGACACATGATAGGCCATTTGTATACACAATAACATCTGCAGCACAAGGGCTATGTTTGCAATTAGCAGCTGTCTTCATAAGTAACAGACAATAGAGAACAATACAAAGGCGAACACTCAATAGATTAACACTTATTCCAGGAATCCTCACTGGTAATTAAAGCCTTTTTCTCCCAAACAGCTAAAATAGGTCTTATCTTTGAACGTTTAATATATCCTTAGTGCAATGTTTATTTAAACAAGGACATTTTACTTGCATGTTCCAAGATAATTGCAGTTTACAGACCAGTTTAATATGTGCATGAATGTCACGTTAAAGAGTGCCATCTAAACAGTATGCTAATCTGATGTCCTCAAATAAGAGTTTAGCTTTAGCTGGTTTTCCAAACTGTGGAGCTTGTTTCATTAAACTTCCCATGGTTGAAGCTCTTGCTTTTTCCATTTTCTACTTGGGGGTGTAATGAAATGTAATAATACTGAGCTGGATTCACAACTCCGTAAGTGTTTAACATACGTCCTTAATTTCCCGTTACTAGCTACTACGCATGCGTAGTAACTATATTACGTAATCTATAAAACGATACGTAGATGACGTAAAATACCGTATTTCCCCATGTATATGACGCACCTTTCTTGGAAAAATCTTGTGTCCAAAAACAGGGTGCGTCTTATACAGGGGGGGTCACCATTTTAACATCCAGCCGCTGGTCTGGAGTCAGACTGCGGCTGGATGTTAAAATGGTGACCCCCCTCCCCATGTATAAGACACACCTTTTTTGGAAAAACTGGTGTCTAAAAACAGGGTGCGTCTTATACAGGGGGGTTACCATTTTAACATCCCACCGCAGTCTGACTCCAGACCAGCACCGCTGGTCTGGAGTCAGACTGCGGCTGGATGTTAAAATAAGGTCTAAGCTGCAGCTCCCCTCTCCCCTTTAACCGCGGGACTTCATTTCCCAGTATCAGCCACTGCGGGATGTCATATTCTGATCGCAGTCTCGCTCGCTGGATGATCTGGAAGGTAAGAAAACCTGAAAGGGGAGAGGGGAGCTTTTTCCCCATGTACACGTTTCATTTTGGGACCCCAAAATTAAGGTGTGTCTTATACAGGGGTGCGTCTTGTACATGGGGAAATACGGTAGTTACTACACATGCGTAGTAGCTAATATCGGGAAATTAAGGACGTATGTTGAACACTTACGGAGTTGTGAATCCGGCACGCTATTGATAGAGACAAAGCACTGGATCCAGATTTCTGGAAAAGGGCATCTTCAGCTGGCAAAGAGCGTCCACTTTTGTGGAATTGCGCAAGCACAAGCTAGGCGTTTCCATTATTGAACTGGCTACGACAGATCATGCGCTCTGTAATGGAACACTTTTCGAGGGCGGTGAGTGCACGTGAAGTACACTTGGTGAGAGGTGGAGGTATGTAGTTTGTACAGTAAGGGCTTAATTAGGCTATGTGAAATCCTACATTTTGAAGTAGGGTCCTGCTGATGGGAGGGGCCTCCCTTGCATTCACGGTACATAGGATCTGACACCGGAAGTCTGGATCTGGTCTGAAGTAAGCAAAGCAAGTCAGACAACTCAAAGATAATGTAACAAGTGGGGCAAATGTTCCCAGGATCTTAAGTAACTCTGACGCTAGCTTTTTCCATGGCACAGTTATGCAACAAGAAAAACTGAACACACAATTCACATAGAGAGAAATGATTTGAAAGAAAAAAAGTAAATTTTTCTTTAATGGGAAACAAAATATGAAATGTTTAGCATTAAAAACACAGGACCGGATCCCGATGTAAGGAAGACAGGCATCGTGCGCATGCTGCTTGCTTCCATTGAGACAGCACATTTGCAGTACCGCAGTTATGCATGGAAGCCCTATATGTATGGTACTGGTAGTTTAGTTGATACACCTGGTGGGCTGAACTTCCTGTTTAATGTACAGTAAGGGCTTGGTTTCATCCTTACTTACAATTGTCTTGTCCAAACGGTTACACTTACACTTAGGCAAGATAAGGTAGGTTTCCGGACACGTTAAGTGTCCAGAATTCGGTATGTGAGTGCTGTAGTTCCCTTTGCACTTACATAAGGTACTTAGGAGCGAGTGGATGTACAGAACACCCCTAATACGCTCCTAGTTCAGGATCAGGGGATATTTGTCCAAAAAATATAACTTTTTAACTAGTGTTTTTACTTTACTTTAATAAGTATATAGCAGCTTTTTTTTTAGCTAATATATAATTCTCCTACATGTCTTACTGGAGTGTTCTAATAGCAAGAGGTAAAGCTGAAAAGGTTACATCTGATAAGAACACTTTTTTTCAAAATACTTCACCAGTTGACTGTTCCCTTGGAAACTTGCTTTATATGTGTTGCCTAAAGGCTACCCCTGTCCAAACCTTTTCATTCCTGTCTGTAACCCTTGTCACTGTTCTGTTCCGAGATGTGCGCTATGCGCTGAACTTGACAGAACATCAAATAATAAGCGATCGCTGCAGAGACAATCTGAAAACACGATGACATCTTCAAACTCAGCTGGTGGCTCACTTAAAGTCAGTCCCAATGTAAGAGGACACATCCGATCACGAGAATATTGTCAGTCTCTACCAAATCATCCCTCTACTATGGAGACATTCATTTTACATTGGTATTTCAAAGTAATATTTTTGCTTCAATACAATATAATATATTGCAATGCAACCCTCAGGAGTTGATTGGCTACAGGTCTGTCATGGAAGTTACCTATAAGCTGAAGGGCCTTTTGAAAGTAGCCATTAGCAACTCTTTTATTTGGTAAGTACCAGGGCTCGAAGTGAGGGGGTATACAGGGGTTTGCCATACCATCACTTCTCCTACTGATTGCATTGAAGAGCTGTAAATCTCCATTCACTTCTATTATTTCTTTATTTTCATACCGCCACTTTTAAATTTCCACTTCGACCACTGGTAAGTACAGCTTGGCTCAGATAAAGCTTTCTCAGCCATGATGCTCATTTTATGACCTAGTGTTAAAGCTAAATTGCAGCCCATTAGTCATTAGAACATTTTGTATTTACCTTTTAGCAGCTGCTTGCTTCCTGCACTATGGAGCTGAGATCACCCATTCAATTCATAGGATTGAGTCATACACTCTTTATGTAGGACATTGCATGTGTGATGTCAGCTCCTTACGGCCAGATTTACCAAGATGTGGCATCTAAGATCATCTTTGACTACATGGTGGGGAAGCTAGATGTAGCCCATTAGTAAAGCATTAAAACTTTGTTTACTAACCATTTATCAGCTGCTTGCTTACTGCAGGGATCAGACAATAGAGCTGACATCACCCATTCAATTCACAGGATGAGTCATACACTCTCTTTCTGTAGGACATTGTCTGATCTCTGCAGGAAGCCCGTAGCCGCTAAATGGCAAGTAAACAAAGTTTTAATGATTATTGAAGCTCTATTCAACTTTCCAAAGCAGATGGGACCACCATGTTTTTGGGAAAGGTTTAACTGAGCACAACAGTATTTGGATATTGTCTGTGTTGGGTGGTGGTCACTATGGTGTTACCAGCACTGGGTGGTGGTCACCAAGCAGCTTTCAGTATTGGTAGGTAGTCACTAGAATGATTTAGGTGAGTGATCATTTAGATAGTCTCTGTGTTCTTTAATCGCCATTAGAATGCTCTCTACATTGTATAGAGGTCACTATAAAACTTTCTATTATACAGGGGTCACTGTAATGATGGTGAAATACTAGTTAGTAGATGTCGTACATGATTGTAGCTCTTTGATATAACACTTTGACATAACTCTTCAATTAATTTGGTTGGTTATACCTAACCATAACAACATTGGTTATTTGTTATTCTCACATTAAAGTTCAGTTTTGATTGGCTGGTGCACTGGTGTAACATTGTATATAATAATGTGCTACATTAAGGTTCAGTTTTGATTGGCTGGTGCACTGGCGTAACATGTGCTACATTTTTATTGGCTCCTCATATAGTGGATCCTAGCCACATTTGGGTACTAGTAGACCTTTTTTTCCAGGTTCACATTAAGGTCCCAATTCACTATTAATCATAGCATAACAATTTAAAAAAAGGTAGATATTCAGTATTCAATTAATTCTACTTTAAAGCTAATCTAATATAGTCATTTTCCTCATTAGAGCAGTTGCTTTCTATCTGTCTCTACGTATGTACCTATAATTCATGAAGGAGTAATGTGTGATTTTCTTAGGCTGTCATTATATAGCTATAAGCACACAGTTCACCTGAAACAACATTTAAATTGACTGCTAGACTTACAATTAGGGGACCCCTGTTGTTTTCCCGATACTTGTTCTGGAAGAAAATGTAGACAACCGTGGCCGCCAGAGAGTAGAGAAAGGCGAAGACGGCGATTGTCACAAAGAACTCAGCCGAAGATGAAAAGTCCCCTCTCAGCGAGAGATTCTCTCTCCTCTTCCCTTCACATGTGGGGGCATCAAATGTAGCCTGATGCAACCTGAAAGAAAAATACTAGATAATAACTCCTGGGGCAACTCCAACCAGAGCTCTTATATTCCACTAAATATATTTATTTTTCTATTTACATCATGTGCTGAATAAATATTTGATATACTCTACGTTGCAGAGCCTTCACAATAGGTAAAAACGTCTCGCTCTCGCCAGGGACACCCTTAGTTATGGATCCGGACAAATTTTAAACCTGGGCCCATAGAGATGAGTTGGAAAAATGTTATTTGTCTAGTTGATATTGAGAAATTGAGATTACAGGCAATCATATCGGACTGAATTCACAGATCCGTGTTTACGAAGTGCGCGTTTTTACAGACGCACGTTGCAAGGCAGCACCCTAGACACTCCTCTTGCACAGACGGGTTTTCGGTGACTTACACCACCATAGGGCACCCTTATCTCTACATGTGTACTTACGCACATATGATACTTACGTGCGTATCTTACTAACCGTGCCCTCAAAAGGCCATTTAAATGCCTCCCCCCGCCCACTTTCCCGTAACTTCGAACGTACGGAAGACAACCATGCTCCTCTGTACGTGTGTCCCTAAGTGCGATTCACAAGTCCGTGCCTAAAGGACTTACGTGTGTAAATACTACGTAATTTTTGTGGCAAAGTTACTATGCATGCGCAGCTAATCCACTCCTAACAATATGCACGCAACCCCAAGCAAAATCACATCTGTGTATACGGCCCATAATCTTTAGGGGTGAATGTCAAGCGATATTTATGTTTTCCCTCCACAGTGTTTTTGTAAGAACATAGGATGGAATCTAGATTTGATAACGCATGCGCTCAGAGACCCATTACACACAGAACGTAGCACATTCCGTTCAGTAACGGCCTCCGATGGCAGGGCGTGACCACTTGCGGGGGGATCTATGTTGATTGTATGGTAAAGGGTTGGCTAAGTCTTTACATACGACACTGTATTATGCACCCGCCCCATTTTTCATGGGGCAGGTATGTAAGATTCCGGGTAGGGGTTAGAGCCGGGGTGGCCAAGCTCGGGCCTCATGAGCTACCAACGGTCCATGTCTTCCAGGTCTCCTTGTTGGTGTGTTCATTACTGACTGATACATTCAAAAAAAATCTACAGTTGGTATTGATTATCTCACCTCTGACTCTCTGAGGAGACCTGGAAAACATGAACCATTGGTAGCCTAAGCTTGGCCACCCCTGGGTTAGAGCATGCAAGGTCCTTACAAGCAAGGGGGATGTGGTTTGCCAGTAGTATAGTCTTTTTTTGGAAAGACCATCATAAGCTGTTGGTGCGGCTCCCGGAGCCACGAAAATTTCAATTGCGAAAAAAGGTAAGCCTTCCGTCACCTTTCCCTAACCATAACAGGGTGTGGGTTGCCGGTACGAAAGCCCCTTTTGTGAAAGGGCTATTTCATACCACTGTAGAATAGTTTTGTAAATTGATTACTTCTGTCTCAAGGAGGAAAAGTAATCAATGTTCCTAGGAGCAAAAAGCCTACGCACCCAAAGGTAAGTATTTTTCCACCCTAACCCTTATCGTTAACCTTACCCTAACTCCCCCCTTTCACTACCCTAACCCTCTCTTTCTCGTAGCCTAACTCTACGACTTCCCTGCCTGTAGCCTAACCCTAAGACTCCCCTACCCACAGGCTGACCCTAACCCTCCCCTTCTATTACTCTAACCCTAACCCTTCCTTCCCCAAAGCCTAACCCTAAAAGTCCCTGGAGAGTCTTACTCACCTCTATAATCGGGTTTGTGGTAGGTGCAATGGGTCCAGCGGCTTCTGATGCAACGGGTCCGGCAGCTTACGGAAAATAAATGATAAGTACTGATCTGCATACTTACCCAGTCTAAAAAAAACTGCCTTTTCGAAATAGAGACAGACAAAATTTAGCTTTCAGCTGTCTCTACTTCTAAAAGGACCATTTCTTTATGGCAGCTCTGTCCTACCATAACCGTAACCCACAGTTTCCCACAGCCTAACCCTAACCTTGAACTTTTTCAGCCATTACCCTCCATGGCCCGCAGCCTAACTCTAATCTTTCGCTTAAGCCCTAACCCTAACCTTATACCTAGTCTACTCTAAGCCCTAACCCTAAAAGCCGCCACCACAGCATTTTCGCTGTTGGGAACAAGTAAGTTGGAACTCAATCCCAATAGCAATTATTTTTATTGGCGACCATTTCAAACATGATACAGCCGATACAACCGCAACCAATGATGGGAGTTTTATACTACCCTCGCATGCACAGATTATAGAATAGCATCTAGAAATGTATGATGATTAAAAGGACATTAATATGCTTTTTAAAGAATGAGAATTTTATTTTTAAAAACGGTTAAACTGCGCATACAAAGTACCTTTATTTATGCAGTCTTCACAGGATTTAGGAACGGAGGTCCATTAAAAGCAATTCTTAACCCCGCTCTTAATGAGAGAAGTATTTTTGCTACTTAAGAAGAGACATACGCACGGGAAGATAAGGCAGCCTATGGCCTTCTTAAGTCAAGTTAAGAACAACAAAAACGAGGGTGCATCCAGGGAGTTGCCATGCGTATAATTACAAATCCGTTCCTTCTTATCTCCTTAACTGTGAATCAGGCTTTAGATGTGCGTAGCACTCGTAAGTCCTTCACAACTAAGGCGAAATTACGCAGGTGCCATCCTATATACTCTTCTCGCATGAGTGTGGGTCCCCATTGTGAACAGCCCTATTTCAATAGAGGCATAGCAATCGATCCCTGGAGTGCCGAACACATTGCTCCGAAAGGTAAGTAACATCAATCCACTCCCTAACCCTAAGCCCCCCCCGCAGCCTAACCCTAAGTCCCACCCCGCCGCCTTACCCTATGTCTCCCTCCGCAGC
>WWET01000521.1:107149-118179 GCA_011038615.1 Limnodynastes dumerilii
CGAGCCGCACGTAGAATCTTCTCCTTGCTTTGGAAAAAGTGGAGTCGTAAGAGGGTGTCTCTAGGGAGATTACTTGCAGAGGTCCTGGGTCTAGGTAGCCTGTGGATACGGTCAATTAGCAGGTCTCTTTCATCTAGCTCCGGGAGGAGTTTCCGGAATATTGAAAGTGCGAAGTTTCCCAGGTCAGAGTTAGAGACAGAGTCAGGGATGCCCCTTATTTTGACGTTGTTCCTCCTCGACCGGTCCTCTAGATCCGCCAATTTATCCTTAAGCTGAGAGACCTCTGCCTGAAGACCCTCCTGCTCCGTTATCAAGGTATTATGAGAAATGACAACTTCCTCTAACTTGGTTTCGAGATGTTCCGTGCGGGTGTTCAAGTCCGACAGGTCACGCTGGATTTCCCCAATTGAGGTTTTTAGCTCAGCAAAAAAGTCCTGGCGGAGGGAAGCAAATAGTTGGTGTATCATGCGGGCCGTCACTGGAGCATCGAGGTCCAGCTCCTGGTCTTGTGGGCCAGGGGGCGCCGGCGAGGCAGAAGTGGATGGGGGAGACTTCTGGGGAGAGTCCATAGACTGGTTGGCCCCTTTACTTTTGGGAGCTTTTACTCCCTGGCTTGGACGGAACTTTAACGGAGGGGCTAGGGCCGTCATTTTTGTTTTTTTGGGAGGCATAACGGGAGTCTTTGACGAGACAGAGAGAGGACCGTTGGAGTAGGTATAAGCTGGAGGTAGCGAAAGAGAGTACAGCACACAAGCTCGAGAGCGATATCCACAGGCCACACACTGAGCACGGTGTTACATTACAAGGAGTCTGTTACAGGGTGTTTGAAGCTGAAATAGCGGGGGTAGGCATGCCCGGCCGTCGTTTAACTTCACATTAGAGCGCTCAAATATAAGAGACTGCAGAAATCAATTACCTGGAAAAGCACTCTGGTGTAGTACAAGCTGCAGTACACTAGAAGATATCTGACAGGGTGACTAATAGTCCAGAGGGGTGAGACACAGAACTCCACAGCCTTATAGATGGAGTGCTGTGGGTTGGTGTAAAGCTCCAGCTGGCTGTGTGGGTAAGGCAAATCCCCCCTAAAGACCCCAGGGACCAGTGCTGTATGAGTGCAAGTGGTCCTTCTTGAGGGATAGTGTAGCCTCCAAGCAGGGAATCTGGAACCAAAGGGAGGTGCTGCAGCAGTTTAAATAAAGGCAGCCACTTGATAGATATAAATCTAATTCTTGAGGGGCCAAGAGTGGCCAGTACCTGTCCACCGGGCCTCTGCTGCACTGTGTGCCACACTCCAATCCCAGGCGGTGTGCGGAACCCCTGCGTTCCACACAGCAAGATGGCGTCGTCCACCAGACCCCGCTCCCGGCAGCGCGCCGCAAGAGATGCTGGGCTGGAGTTCCCAGCCTACCAGGCTGACAGGCAGGTGCTGGGATCCACAGGACTCCGCCGGAGTCCAAAGGCAGGGACAGCTGACGAGGGTCAGGAGGCCGCGCCGAGGCTCCGGGGCCGCCGTCCGAGAGGCCCAGAGCCAGACAAGGCCGCACGCCGCAGATTGGGCCGTGCAGGACCGCGACTGCCGGCCAAACACACTGCAAGGCACAAACGGAGGTACTGGGAAGGACCTGGGTGGTTAAATGAAGAAAAGGGCCACTGTTAAGGGGCTTAAGCCGAGGGTAGGCAGGGAGCTCAATAGCCACGCGTCCTCACACTCCGGCATTCAGGCCACGCCCCCGGTGTGTCACCATTTATATGTTTGGCGTAAAAACAGGGGGAGAAATATCTCAAGCAGAGGCGCACCCTTCTATTAATCGACAGGTGGCCCACCTTAGCGACGGGAGCCTGGTTTGCCTTCTTCTATCTAAAAGAGGTGTGCACATTGAAGGGTGGAGCTGGGGGAATGGGTTAGGGTGGTGGGAGCGCCTTGGTTGACAATATAATTTGTCCTTTAAGTTCCAGAGGTGACACACACGGATTCTACTTGCCACCTGGTCTCAACCTAAATTTTATAGTCAAGAAATCAATTAGTACAGAATAAATAATATTTATTTCAATAAAACCTATGCCCCCATTTTAAATCCAATAAAGTTGTCAGTGTTGTTATTTGTATGATTGTTGACTGTTGTGAGTGGTATCATCAACACTTGTTCGCTTAAAGAAACACAGTATATAAATGAAGATTATCAGTATTCAGTTGTTCCTTTAAATATTACACTCAAACTTCATAATAATACATCATCTAATATCACTTAGTTGTGGCTATCTGGTTTATGCCTAATCAGTTGTGGACCTATATTTTTGGGGCCCTGAAGCTTGAACTGTAACGGGACGTATGGTCCTCATTTTACAATATAGGTGTATTTAATGGCTTCCACATAACACAATTAAGTCTGCCTTATGTCAAAACTCTGCATGAGAGAGGGGAGTGACCACGGAGTTCATGCACGGAGATCTGAATCCGGCCCATGCTTATAAACTTGACAAGTAATCTAACAGAGAGAAACTGAAAAGCATTTTTTTTAGATTGTAGCAATGGTGCTATATACTATGCAAGCCAGGCAAAGAGGGAGGGCTGCGGAATCTACGTACGTATTTTTTTTCTCCTTAAGAGGGAAAATACGCATGGGTAGTTAAGGGTGCCCTATGGCACTCGTAATTGACGTTAGGCACTTAAAAACGTGCATGTACAACCTACTGTAAGTAGATATATATTTAGCCGAGGAATTTTGATTTTTTTGTTTTATGTCAATCTTTAAGGTGCTTACTGCACCATGCCAATGTAAGCCAGGCTTCATATAAGACAAAAAATCTTCAAGCGTGGAAATTTAGCCTGAATTTTAGAGATATCCCACTTCACTGCTCGCTCCAAATCCCACGATGAGCAAAGCAGTGAAGCATTACCCTCCAAGTTAATAATGAGCGCATCTGGAAGCCCATATACTACAATTGACCATGGCAAGAGGTGTAACAAAATTTCCCACCTAATACCCTAAAACCTTAGCCAATCCATACCCCAGCCATAAAGTGATGAAGATGCTTACCTAGCAGCCGCACCTCGTCCTTCCCAATAAACATAGGAATGCCCTACAAACACCCCCAAAGGTAACAGATAAGTAACCTTATCAATAACATCCCACTGGATAAACCCTTACCCTACCGTGCTAACAACAACTAATTTAACTTAACTTATATAACAACTTGACTTATATAACTTAACCTTAGCTAATGTTCCTATACTTAACTAGAACCCTTATTTGATTTATTTTATTATTTATTTATTTATTCTTTTTATTTAATTAGCTTATCAGAAGACAAGAAGTAACGAATCAAAGTATACTCAGCTATAGAGGCAGAAATGATATAATAAGAGTACTTCCAGTTTTCATCCAGCAAGAGCAGGGACAAAACATATCCTAAGGTGTACTAAGCATTGATTGTAAATTATTTTGGTGTGAGATTTGGGCCAATGCAGATAAAGAAGGAGAAGACATCACAACTGAATCTTCCCACAGCTACACCTCCCTTAATTTAAGCCAACTGGGAGGGGATCAGTACAAGTTTCCTGGGATTTAATAACCTTAGGAAATTTTCTCTAATTAAGTCCAAGAGAAACATATATTATTAGTCTTTGACTAAAGAACTATCCTGTCTCTAGTAATATCAGCCTTCAGGAAGAGGCAGACTAACACAATATGACAAGTGTTTATGAATAGTATATAAAATGGAGTCATAATGCCAGGGAGTAAAAGCAACTTTTGTCCACTCACTTTAAGATTATAAACTGATGAGCCAGCACTTAATTTCTCATAAAATTATTGGAAGTACCAGGTGCATCCCCATCACCTGTTCCCCAGCCGTCACCTTCATTATGCAGTATGTCAGGGACGTATATGGAATATTTGTTATGGTTATCATTATCAAACATGTTCGATCTGCACTGGTTTATGAAATATGGTTGATCCCAGAACAAAAGACATTTACTGAGGACATTTGTCTCACCCCAAGTGGTCTGGGTGAATGACAAATTGTCCTTTAGAATCAGCCAGAGAAAGGAAATGGTCAGATAACATTCACATCTTACCTGGCTTCAAAAGCAACTTTGCAGAAAAGAGACTCCAGCACCCCAGAGCTTGGCCTCTAAAAGGAACACAGAGATTTGGCCAGTAACTAGCGCTAGGATCAAAGGGGTTTTCATTTTTTGTGATAATTCAATTTTTTTCATATTTGTGGAAACCCCAAATTATGGGGAGAAGTTTAACTAACGTGACTATTTATTTTTATTTTTTTCCTCAAAATGGGACATCTACTAATTTTTAGGTAATAGTATGTGTACAACCAGAATAAACTGTGTATCATCTGTTACACCCACAGACTGTTTCAACAGCTCAGTGTGAAAAGCGTGTTATTCTATTAATTCTCAGTAACAGTGACCCATATAATTACAGTGAGTATCCTACTGACATATTTACAAGGCAGAGAACATACTACTGATCACCATACAATAAGTACCACTTAGCAACTTCATCCTAGTTACCATCATACAATACAGACTATATCCTAGCTATTGCCATACCATACACACTGCACCCTTATATCACCACACCATTTTACTGGTCTACATTCAATTAAAGCAAACTAACAAACTAATAAAGTATAGAAATCTACACATATTAAATATACCTCCATCCAGCCTTTATTGCCCTCTTGTGCGTCTCTAAAGCCATCCAATCTCCCCCTCCATGTGTGTTTCTCTAGAGCCATTCAATCACTGCACCTTCCTGTGTGTGTCCAGAAAGCCTTTCTGCCCCTTCCTTATGTGTGTTAGTCAAGCCAGCCTTTCTGCCTCTTTCTTTTGTGTGTTCAAAAAGCCTTATTTCCCCTTCCTTGGGTGTGTCCAGTCAGACTTATTGCCTCTTCCTTGTGTGTGTGCAGAAAGTCATTCTGCCCCTTCCTTGTGTGTGTCAGACCTGACAACCTTTCTGTCCATTCCTTTTGTGTGTTCAGTAAGCCTTATTGCCCCTTCCTTGCGTGTGTCCAGTCAGAATGATTGCCCTTTCCTTCTGTGTGTCCAGTTAGCCTTATGGACCCTTCTTTCTGTGTGACCATTAAGTCTTAATGTCCTTTCTTCTATGTGTCCATTCAGCCTTATTGCCCCCTCCTTCTGTGTCCAGCCAGCCTTATTTTGCCCCTCTTTATTTGTGTCCCATCAGCCTTGGCCCCTTTTCTGTTTGTTCAACCATATTATTGTCCAACCTTATTGCCCCTCCTTCTTTGTCCATTCAGCCTTATTGCCCCCTCTTAATTTTGTCCAGTCCATTGGCCCCTTTTTCTGTTTGTTCAACCAGCCTTATTTCCACTCCTTCTGTGTCCAGTCAGCCTTATTGCCCCCTCCTTCTGTGTCCTATGTCCAACCAGCCTTATTGCCTCCCTTCTTAATTTTTGTCCAGTCAGCCTTACTTCTGTGTCCAGCCAGTCTTATTGCCCCCTCCTTCTGTGTCAATTCAGCCTTATAGCCCCTTCCTATGTCGATTTAGCCTCATTACACCCTCTTAGTTTTTGTCCAGCCAGCCTTATTTCCCCCTCTTAATTTTTGTCCGGCCAGCCTTATTTCCCCCTCTTTGTGTCCAGCCAGCCTTATACCCCCTACTTCTGTGTATCCAACCATCCTTATTGCCTACTGTTTCCAACCAGTATTTTCACGCTCTTTGTGTCCAGCCACTTATTGCCACCTCTTTATGTGTCCACCCAGCTTATTGCCTCTCATTATGTGTCCACCTAACATTATTGCCCCTCTTTGTGTGTCCATTCAGCCTTATTGCTGCCTCTTTACATGTGTGCCCCCTCCCTGTTCTTTAACCCACCGGGGATTCCCCTGGCTCCCCGGCGGCCAGTCTGTCTCTGAGTGTGTCTCTCTGAAAATTGAACATTTTGGCATCTCGAAGCTGGGCAAGGGGACAACTGGACAGGCTATTAAAAAACGGGATGGTCCCATTCAAAACGGGACGTATGGTCACATTAAGTATGACACTAGCTCCTGTTGGTAATACTTGCAATGTGGGAGATTGGTTCACTCAAGGTAATTTTACAAACAAGAAGAATTATTTCTGCACTAGATTCTCTATAGAGATGAAGTGTAGATATAAGTCTCACAAAGACCCCCACCTGTATATTTTACTAGGGTAAGTCCCTTATTATTAGCAGGAACAAGTGGTGCTCCAACAAGCATATATAATAAATGTATTTAAACAAAGAGAGAGGAAAATGCTTGTATCTTGGGAACTCAGGGGTCTTATGCGAGAGGTGTCCTAAGTATACAAATAAAACTTTGCATTGATTTAAATATGGTTAAAAAAGCGAAATCTGGATTAAAAATATAGAAAAAGTATGAAGATATTTAAAATTCTTATAAACCAAGAAACACCATCCACAAATTATTACATATAAAGTATTATGTACTGGCCACAGTCCTTTTGAAGAGTACAATTATTCATGTGTTGGTGGGTAAGCACCCTTTCTTAGTAATATTTCTTATATTTTAAATAATAGAAAAATCCCAATGTTTATAGTTAAGCAAGACCAATCACATGAAAAAGTGTGTTGGAGATTGTAAATAGTTTGATATTCAGAAGGGATAGTTTAAGGGGGGAGGGATCTATGATAGGGGTAAATAAATTAATAATCTCAAATAATTTAAGGTATAGAGTTCTCATAATGAATCCCATGGAAATGATTTCCCTATATATATCCCATCTTAAACTAATTTCTAAATAGTGCACTTATACACAATTATTAAGGATAATATGTAGCAGATCCTCTTTATAGCTACTAAAGTAAAGAATAGTCCCTTAACGATACAGTTTTGTACACTATACTGCGATTCTGCCTAACTGACAGACCGCTAGTTTCCCCCTCTGTCACGCTTCCTCTCTGTCGAGAGAGAGCTATAGCTCCAGCACACAGGGCTTTCTAACCAGGAATACGTTAATTAATACTAAACATAGAAAAAGTGGATTAATGAAACAACGACACGTGTTTCGCTATGTCAATAGTGAGTGCAGTCTTGGCCTGTCTTATATAGCCTCAGTATTAGTATAAGCCAATCAGCTATTGCTAACTGGCAATATTGGAATAATTTTCCTATTGGTCCACAAATGGTCTTGTTGTTTTTTTTTTAAATTTGTATCTTTATAATACAGGGAATCTCCTTCTATTTGTGTATGTATCCAAGGGGAATGCTAAAAATAAGAAAGATAAAGAAAAAGTTGGGACAAATAAATGGAATAAAAAACATATATATGGAATAAAAAATATGTTAGAGGAATTCATTTGAAAATAGGTAAATAAGGAAAAAAGAATAAAAGTGGAACACACCAAGTTATTCCACTTTTTCTGTAAAAAACTTATTATCATAAAATATAGATTTTTGACTAAATAGGATTATAGATCTGTGTATGTTAATTAATTAAGTCAAAATCTTTATAAACCTCAATTTTATAGGATTGTAAATTGTTTAGAAATGCAGCCTATAGAAAAAAATCTAAAGATGTTTCCTTTTTGTGTACAATATTATACATATAGAGGTATTCTATGAAGATAGTAATGAAATATCTGATGCAATTGCAGAGCGTGTTAGAGTCATTATAAAAAATAATAAGTTCAGCTTGAGAAATGTAACTGCTTATGTGGCTGATAATGCTGCTGGTAATCATGGCAAGCATTAATCTGTTTTCCAAAACTTAAATAAGAGCCATCCTAATGTAATACCAGCTGGTTGTAACTGCCCTATCATTCATAATACTGCAAAACATGCTGCAAAAGGTCTTGGTGAAATGGATGTGGAGGTGTTGATCGTATATCTGCAAAAAGAAAGAGTTCCATAAATTTATTGAGTTAGAGTGGCAAAATATCTTGCTCCATGTTCCAACCAGATGACTGCCTCTGTTTCAAGCAGTTACTCATGCGACCAATTACTTTGGAAATTTGTATCAAGTGGATCTGAAGATCCGGATACTGATATACCAACTCTTGAGGAAGCATATCTGTATTTTTACCATAGTGTTTTGGGAATATCTCGTAATAGAATTCTGTATTTGGAGAAAAGCTCCTCTCCCCAGGTGTTTGAACTTTTAGAAAAATTTGTTGCATGGATTAAAGCATAGATTAGATGATGATGACACCTTCCACCACACACTAAACAACAGCTTAATAGTAACTTAAATGCTTTTTCGTGCTGTTAAATATTTGCAATGGTGGTTTGATTTCAGTGATAAGAACCCATTTCATGCTCTGAAAGTTTTCAATATTAAAACACAGATGAAGTGGTCTGAGTTTGAAAAAGCTGTTAACACATTGCATTTGAGTGATGTTGTGAACATGGATGCTCTATATACAGAATTTAGTTCTGTGAAGTTATTTCTGAGTGTGCAGAAAAGGAATGTGAAGGTAAATGGAACAATGGGCTGGATCCAGACCTAGTTAAGTGCTTGAACTTAGTTACTCCTGGGCTAAACCACGTTGATTGCAGGGGAGTCATATTTCATCTGTTGCAAACAGTAATAGAGTTGAGAGGTGATTTTTCTTATCCCAAGTCTAAATAACAGTGTGATAGTAAAGCTGGTCAGTATCTGTGTGCAGTAAGCAATTCAAATATATATCCCTGCATGCAAAGAATTCAATTAACTTGACTCCCCCTGAAATCAACATGATTTAGCCCAGGAGTAACTAAGTTCACTTAATTAGATCTGGATCCAGCCCAATGTATTTTCCAAATACGAAGTGGATCATTTGCCAAATATGTATGTGAATTCTGATTGGCTGCCAGCCAGTCACATGGTGCGGCCGCAAGGCAATCAGGGCTCGCGGTGGCCATATTGGAAAAGGGCAGTGCGGTGAGCCTTGCGGGGCTCACTGCAGCACTGCACCCAAGCGCCCCTGCTCACCACCTCACCTTTCCCATCAGCCCCTGCGGGTGGATTGTTAATCCACCGCATGGGCCGGAAGGCAGAAGGAGCTGCGTGCAGTGAGGAAGAGAGAAGACAGTGCCAGAAGAGGCTGAAAAGGTAGAAGCAGACCTGGAGAAACTGGAAGCAGCAGCGCAGGAAGACCAGAAGACAGCAAGGGAGGCAGTGGAGAGCCTCCATTTGGCTTTCACTGTCTCCTATCCTGCGCAGACAGGTATTCTGTAGCCCTCCCCTGGGCCACCAGGGAAAGTACTAAATACCCCCCTTGGAACGAGCATCAGTGACCCCCCCTGGCAACGAATGTATGGTGGCCCCCGGCCAGAGACTGCCACACTTCTGCCAATGATACGGCCCAGTCCAGGCCTGGACTGGAGCCCCAAATACCCACATAGGCATAGGGGGTGAGGACCACCCCCATCTGAGGGCACTAGGCCCAAGAGTTTTATAGGGTGCTAGGCCCTATTAGGTAGAGGGGTGTTAGACCCCTGTAGTACAGGGCATTAGGCCCTATAGGTAGTTATAGTAAAAGGGTACTAGACCCTGTGTTAGATAAGGGCGCTAGGCCCTTTGTTAGAGGGCACTAGGCCCTGTGTTGGTAGCGAGCGCTAGGCCCTTGATTAGGTACGGGCACTAGGCCTGGGGTATGGTTAGAAGGGTGTTAGACCCTTGGTTAGCAGGATGTTAGGCCCTGGTTAGGAATGGGCGCTAGGCCTGCGGTAGGTTGGGCATCAGGCCCCTGTTTGCTTAAAGGGCATTAGTCCCGATTGTTAGTGTTGGGCGCTAAGCCCAAGTTAGGTTGTCGCAGTAGAGGGCGATAGGCCCTGTTTAGGCCGCAGGGAGCGCTAGGCTCCATTAGTGGTGAGAGGGTGCCAGGCCCTGGCTAGGGTAGCACCAGGAAAACATGTGACAGAGGACAGGTTGCGGTACTCGGAGGTGAGCAGTCTCTGGTAGGTGTTGTGGCGGCGAGAGCGTGCTTCAGAGACGTGGTGAGTATCAATACCTGTACTCTCTGTGTGGTGTTTGTTCCCCCTCCTTCCATGGGTGTGGAGACAGAGCCGGAAGGCGTGGGAAAGGTTCCGTCCTGCGCGCCAGTCATTGGCGAAAAAGAGGTGTCTGAGGCCTTGGCCAGTGATGACGATTACCTCACCTGTGCACTAATTTCCCCGCTCTCTCCCGCAGGTATTTTCAGGTGTTGATGTGTTACTAATGTGTGTATTTGCTTTGCAGTATTAGGGATTGTCATGCATGGGACCGGGAGAGAAACAGCGCGTCTTCTCTGGTGGTTCTGCAGGATCGGGTAGGAACCCCTGTGGTGGGGGCGGGCCTGGGTTTGTTTAGATTTCAGAGCGCCGGGATACCTCCCGTTACATGTATAAAGTTGTTCAATATGTACTTTCTATCCCTGTAAGTTCTTTCTGTAATGGGTAATATTTGGACCGGTAACTGCAATAGGTTGGGTGTGACTGTTGCAAAAGCAGAAATTTAGTGCAAATTTAACTTTAATTTAAAAATTAAATGCTGTGATTTTTATGATTATTCTCTAAGCAATCCTTCTGTTATACTGAATTCCCTTGTCATTCACTGATTGGTTGCTATAGCCAACAGCTCCACTTTTCCAAACCCGCATCTTATTAAATCTGGTCCTATCTAATGCATGCACACTTTGGAATCCTGCGCTCTGTACTAATACATTTGTTCAGATCTTAAGGTAAATAATTATGGTTAAAAAACTTTGGCCTCTAAAGGTTATAGGGTACACAATATATTGTATATTATATTACATCTCCTACTTAATATACAGATACAGAATATGGGCCATACTCCGGCCGCATTGCATACGCAATCTATGTTGCAAAAAGTAACGTAGATGTCGTAACAAAATTACTGCGCATGCGCAGTAGTTCATATCGGTAAACTCTGGCCGCATATGCAATGCGGCCGGAGGTCTGAATATGGCCCTATATCCTGAAGGTGCCAGGAAGGTAAGTATTGTCTATGTTCACAATTAGACCATAAGTAAGTGGATAAGTGATAGGAAAGTAGTATAAATAATGGGTGAGTGATATAGGGCAA
>WWET01000521.1:129302-145608 GCA_011038615.1 Limnodynastes dumerilii
CTGCATGATTACAAGTGTAACCATGTTGTGCTGATAGAATTACAAGGCTCACCTTTGCTGATCCTTGTAGTTCCATCAGTACAGCATGGCTACAGCTTGCAGCCATGCAGCACTTAGGTTTTTACACACACAAAAACACATGTCTGTTATACGTACATGTGTTTTTGGTGGTCGCGATCGGCTCAAAAAATGAAATCGCACCTCTCTGGCTGCGATTTTATTTTTTGGGATTTAAAGGCGATTTCACCGCGATTCGGTGAAATCGTCTTTAATGAATTACAAACTTTCTATGTTTGTAATGGAAAAAGTCGGGATCGCGAATTTTACACCCGCGATTAAAAAAACAATCAAATGGAGCTTAATGAATTCACTTTGGCGATTTTTAAGCTCCAAATCATGCGACTTAGCCAAAATCGAGCTTAATGAATGAGGCCCTCAGAGTAAATATTTTAACAATTATATAAACTTTTAAACCCACAAGTCTTCAGAAAAATAATGTGCAGGAACACTCCTATATGTCTTTCAAAATATTTAACTGTAGAAAACGTGATTTATAAAAGAATTTAATAAAAATATGAATGAAATGTAATTAACAATTAAATAAGTGTATTCATTACCAGACTAGCATAGACAAAATCACGGAGCACACTATGGACATAAAATAAAAATGCATAGACATTTAAAGAAAGCAAAAAAAATTTCATAATTGCACTTGCAAGTAGAAATGTAATTGGACACTATTAAATGTTAAGCAAAATAATGAAAAAAATATGAAAACACAAATAGATACACTTCTGATGTACACCTGCACATTCTGCATGCAAAAACTCTGGATCATGTGCAGATTGTGAGAATTATTTTTTTATTTGTATTTTTAAATATGTAAAAATAGGGTTAAAAGGTCACTAGATAAATAAGAACACATATGATTTACATAACTTCCCTACAATGCGCTGTTATGCACTCTATATTCTTTTACAGTAAGATACATTTCTTAAAAATATTGAATCAATCTGTATACTGATAATCTAAGGCTTTCACAGAAATATTTTACTGCAATTCACTAGTATTATATTATTTTATTCTATTGTTTTGAAGACTTCGGCTGTTATATGGTACGGCAATACAAGGTATTCAGTAGCTGCAACAGCACCATCTTGTGTTAATGCTCAACTACTGCACCAAAATATGTATATTAAAGTACATTTTAGACTGATTAGATTCCAATAATCACTGGTAAAGCTGGAACGAAAGTAAATAGTATGTACTCTTATATAACATACAAAGAGGGGTGTCAGAATATATTTAGTTGGAGGACCAATTATTTGGTTCTATTTTGGCACCCTCCTCCATTTGCAAACTTTATATATATATTAATCCTACTGTAGAAATAAAAAGTTTAAAAACTCCAGTCCTCTCTGGTAAATAATGTGATACAGACCTTCAATTACTTTACCTTAGATTACTGATAAACCTGTATGATTTTCCTGGTATGCTGTAAATGGCGCACCCTTATTTGGGCGTGTTGTAGAGTGTTGTAGTCATGCACAAAAACTTTAACCTTTATTTGGTTACCTTAGTAATCGGATTCAGGTTACTCAACATACCATGTATTATTTGAGGGAGATATAAGTCATCCATCTTATCTCTCTATACAGTATTACTAATGCTTTATTCTCTGGACAGACCTGTGCTTATGACAAATATTTAGGACTGGTTCCAGACTTACAAAAGCAGAATAACACCTGTAACACCTATGAAAACACAGAACTGGTTAGATAGATTAGCCAATGCAATTGTAAAACAATTTTGTCTTTGATAGAGATGAGCAGCAGCAGACCAGCAGCCAGATCCCCAATGTATCGACTGCTGATCCGCAGCAGTGTGGGAGCCCCCTCCCACACTGTACATCTTGAATGCTTCCCCCCGCCTGCTTTAGTCGGCAGAGGGGAACAACAGCCAATTTCCAGTGATTTCCACTAAAACTTTCCGTTCGATTTTTTTATATGCTAGGGTTACTATAGTAACCCTATCGTAACATCTGGAGGGCGCATGCAGGCCATTTATGCACCTTGCGTGAGTAAGTGACCTGACGTTATCAGGTCAAGATTCGGTCCATAGTTATATATCTTTACTGTAAAGCCAGTACTTCAGCTGGCTACACGCTGCTGCTACCAAATATATATGCCCAACACAAACAATATTGTCCTTTAGAGGACAGCTGTGTATGCAGATGCTATGTATAGACAGTTCCAGGACACTGTCACAAATTGCAGGCTTTACCATTCTTGGCACTACCGTTTTTGCTCACTTCTTTGTCCGCACTGTTGCCCAGCCTCCATTTCAGTCTCTGACATCCTTCAGCATACTGCTCTCCTCCTGTGCTGTATCTGACTCTCAGCCCCTGGATACCTGTGATCTATTTAAATTCCTGGCTTTGATCTATCAATGCCAGTAAAACAAATCCCTTACTGTATGTTCCTGGTTCCTGTGTCTCCAAGTGCTCCTGAATTCTAACTATTGCTATCACTCTGCCTCCATTCTGAAGATCGTTACAGATCTGCCTGCATTCTGAACATCCTTTACAGCTCTGCCTGCATTCTGAATGTCACTACAGCTCTGCCTGTATTCTGAACGTCACTACAGCTCTACCTGTATTCTGAACATCATTACAGCTTTGCATGCATTCTGAACATCGTTATAGCTCTGCCTGTATTCTGAACATCATTACAGCTTTGCATGCATTCTGAACATAATTACAGCTCTGGCTGTATTCTGAACATCGTTATAGCTCTGCCTGTATTTTGAACATCGTTACAGCTCTGCTTGACTTTTGAACATTGCTAAAGTTCTGCCTATATTCTGACCATCGTTATAACTCTGTCTGCATACTGAACATTGTTATAGCTCTGCATACATTCTGAACGGGTGTGGGTCACCACAAAGAAAATCTGAATTCCGAAAATTCAGATTTCTCCCAGCCAGTTTGCGAACTCGAGGAGGCATAGCAATCGATCCATAGAGCACCGAGCTTTCGGTGCTCCGAAAAGTTATAAAAAAATAGTCCCTCAGGCCATTCCCTAATTCTTACCCTAACCCACCCTTCTCACTACCCTAAACCTAACCCTCTCTTGCTGGCAGCCTGACCCTGACCCTCCCTTAATTGCAGCCTGACCCTAACTTACCATCTCCCGCAGCCTGACCCTAACCTTCCCTCCCCTACAGCCTGACCCTAATTAACACCTATGAAAACACAGAACTGGTTAGATAGATTAGCCAATGCAATTGTAAAACAATTTTGTCTTTGATACTTTGAAACTTTGAAACTTTTTATTTACCCACCTGTTCCTGGTCCGGCGAGCAGCAGCGGTGGAGGTGCGGCGGAGGGATATTGCGGATTGCGAAAATGAATGGGTAAAGTATGCACAGCATACTCACTAATTCATAAAAAAAAGTAGAAAAAGGTAAGTATTTTTTTAGCGGAGATTGCAAACGATTCTGAACATCATTACAGCTCTGCTGTATTCTGAATATTGTCACAGCTCTGCCTGTATTCTGAGCATCACTACAGCTCTGCCTGTATTCTGAATATTGTCACATCTGTGCCTATATTCTGAACATTGCTACAGCTCTGCCTGCATTCTGAACATCACTACAGTTCTCCCAGTATTTTGAATATTGTCACATCTCTGTCTATATTCTGAACATTGTTACAGCTCTGCCTGTATTCTGAACATCACTACAGTTCTGCCTGTATTCTGAATATTGACACATCTGTGCCTATATTCTGAACATTGCTACAGCTCTGCCTGTATTCTGAACATCACTACAGTTTTGCCTGTATTCTAATTATTGTCACATCTCTGCCTATATTCTGAACATTGCTACAGCTCTGCCTGCATTCTGAACATCACTACAGTTCTCCCAGTATTTTGAATATTGTCACATCTCTGTCTATATTCTGAACATTGTTACAGCTCTGCCTGTATTCTGAACATCACTACAGTTCTGCCTGTATTCTGAATATTGACACATCTGTGCCTATATTCTGAACATTGCTACAGCTCTGCCTGCATTCTGAACATCACTACAGTTCTCCCAGTATTTTGAATATTGTCACATCTCTGTCTATATTCTGAACATTGTTACAGCTCTGCCTGTATTCTGAACATCACTACAGTTCTGCCTGTATTCTGAATATTGACACATCTGTGCCTATATTCTGAACATTGCTACAGCTCTGCCTGTATTCTGAACATCACTACAGTTCTGCCTGTATTCTGAATATTGACACATCTGTGCCTATATTCTGAACATTGCTACAGCTCTGCCTGTATTCTGAACATCACTACAGTTCTGCCTGTATTCTGAATATTGACACATCTGTGCCTATATTCTGAACATTGCTACAGCTCTGCCTGTATTCTGAACATCACTACAGTTCTGCCTGTATTCTGAATATTGACACATCTGTGCCTATATTCTGAACATTGCTACAGCTCTGCCTGTATTCTGAACATCACTACAGTTCTGCCTGTATTCTGAATATTGACACATCTGTGCCTATATTCTGAACATTGCTACAGCTCTGCCTGTATTCTGAACATCACTACAGTTCTGCCTGTATTCTGAATATTGACACATCTGTGCCTATATTCTGAACATTGCTACAGCTCTGCCTGTATTCTGAACATCACTACAGTTCTGCCTGTATTCTGAATATTGACACATCTGTGCCTATATTCTGAACATTGCTACAGCTCTGCCTGTATTCTGAACATCACTACAGTTCTGCCTGTATTCTGAATATTGACACATCTGTGCCTATATTCTGAACATTGCTACAGCTCTGCCTGTATTCTGAACATCACTACAGTTCTGCCTGTATTCTGAATATTGACACATCTGTGCCTATATTCTGAACATTGCTACAGCTCTGCCTGTATTCTGAACATCACTACAGTTCTGCCTGTATTCTGAATATTGACACATCTGTGCCTATATTCTGAACATTGCTACAGCTCTGCCTGTATTCTGAACATCACTACAGTTCTGCCTGTATTCTGAATATTGACACATCTGTGCCTATATTCTGAACATTGCTACAGCTCTGCCTGTATTCTGAACATCACTACAGTTCTGCCTGTATTCTGAATATTGACACATCTGTGCCTATATTCTGAACATTGCTACAGCTCTGCCTGTATTCTGAACATCACTACAGTTCTGCCTGTATTCTGAATATTGACACATCTGTGCCTATATTCTGAACATTGCTACAGCTCTGCCTGTATTCTGAACATCACTACAGTTCTGCCTGTATTCTGAATATTGACACATCTGTGCCTATATTCTGAACATTGCTACAGCTCTGCCTGTATTCTGAACATCACTACAGTTCTGCCTGTATTCTGAATATTGACACATCTGTGCCTATATTCTGAACATTGCTACAGCTCTGCCTGTATTCTGAACATCACTACAGTTCTGCCTGTATTCTGAATATTGACACATCTGTGCCTATATTCTGAACATTGCTACAGCTCTGCCTGTATTCTGAACATCACTACAGTTCTGCCTGTATTCTGAATATTGACACATCTGTGCCTATATTCTGAACATTGCTACAGCTCTGCCTGTATTCTGAACATCACTACAGTTCTGCCTGTATTCTGAATATTGACACATCTGTGCCTATATTCTGAACATTGCTACAGCTCTGCCTGTATTCTGAACATCACTACAGTTCTGCCTGTATTCTGAATATTGACACATCTGTGCCTATATTCTGAACATTGCTACAGCTCTGCCTGTATTCTGAACATCACTACAGTTCTGCCTGTAGGGGCCATACGTCCGCACAGGGGGAGTGTCAGGGTAAGTAAATGCCGATACGCTGTGCTTTAGTAAGCACAGCGCATCGGTGTAGGTCTGGATCAGGCCCAAAGTGTCAAAACAATTACCTAATATTTCCCACAATCTATCTTCAGCACAGAGATCTGCTCTGAAAGCACTGAAAAAAGACCATACCATCGTAATTAGGCCGGGGGACAAGGGAGGCTCCATAGTGGTCCAAAATAAGACTGATTATTGCTCTGAGATTCATAGACAATTATCAGATACCAATGTTTATTAGCCTTTGGAATGTGACCCAACTACGACTTTTCAATCATGCCTAAAAGGGGTTTTACAGTAAGTGGTTACTGATAAATACATCACACAAGCTTTGATGGACGCACTAATGGTTAAATTCCCCATCATGCCATGCCTCTACACACTACCAAAGGTATATAAAACAAGACATGGCCTGTTTTAACTAATTTTATTGGAAATTATTGGAGCTTGTTTTGACCTGCAATTTCTTTGTTTTTGATAAAGCTATCTATTTGCAATGCTGTGGATGTGCGATGGGCTCTAGTGTAGCCCCTGCTTACGCTAATTCATACATGTTTAGGATTAAAGAATGATTATTCTTGCACAACCCTGCCTACAAGGACAATATCATCATCTTTAAATGTTTTATAGACAATATCCTATTGATTTGGTCTGGCTCTTTGGCGTCATTTGACGACATGATGTCCTCTGGCAATACAGCAGATGCAACAATAAAATTTACCTTTGAAAGGAGCCTTGAACAGATTCATTTTCTTGATACCTGTATTACAAAGAAGGGTCCTCCTCTATCCACTACTCTATATAAGAAGAGCACGGATCACAATACCCTCTTACATGCAAAAAGCTTCCATCCACCAGCACTTATCAGTTGCTTACCTTTTGCCTAATTAATTAGAGTTAAGAGGATAAATTCTGACCCACAGGTAGTGGTGACAAAAATGGGTGAATCAATTGACAGCTTCAAGAATAGGGGCTACAGCAATGACTGCCTCAATCATGCACAGCAAAAAATCTCAGGTATATCAAGAGACTCTTTATTGATTCCCAAGCCTAAGAAAACATTGGAGAACAGGTTGCCATGGGTAACTCGCTACAAGCACCTGTCTTTTTTCCAAAAGAGGGCAGCGCGGTCCCTTTGGCCCATTATTAGCACCTTTTTTTCTTTGCCTGACATTAAGTCTTTGTCCTTGCACCCTAGTCATATGAGACGACGCAATTTGCGGGACATTCTTTGTAAAAATAACATCACGACCACACCTGAACAACCTACTTCTTCCTTTTTGAAACGTTCTCCGGTCAGCTCCAAATGCACGCGATGTGTAACCTGCTCACAGATGGACACTGGCTCCACATTTGAACACCCTATGAGCAAAGAACAATTCCGGATCACTCAAGTTCTTTCCTGCACTTCAAAATACATTATCTATGGGATCCGTTGTCCCTGTAAAAGTATTTACATAGGTAAGACTATCAGAATGGTAAAGGAGCGCCTGGCTCTTCATCGTTCACCCATTTAATCAATTTTAAATGGAAAGGACATTGACCTACCAGTTGCTCGGCACTGGTTGAAGATGGGACACTCGTTAAAAGACCACTGCTTTATGCCAATCGAACTTGTCCCCCCACTCTTGAGAGGTGGTGATCGTGACACCCGGCTATTACAGCGTGAATGTTGGTGGATCTATAAGCTGGGATCTCTAGCTCCGGAAGTTCTAAATGAACAGTTAGCCCTTAACTGCTTTTAGTGATTTCTTTTGGACTGTTCTCTGTGGACTACATTATTCTATATTATACTATGCAGTGACCTCTGCTAGTTGTATCTATTTTTATTATGCATAGTTACATATTCCTATAATTTGTGGTTGGGTCTTTGATTGTTGATATCGGTCTATCTGCGAATAGCACTAATATACCTTTTTTAAAATATAGGTTTCACTCCCCATTTTCTTCCATTTCAATCTATCTGCATTAACAATCTCAATGTAATGCAGCAATTTCTCCCGTTTGCGATTTACATGTATTTATTTCATTATTGAATTGAAATTCTTGCCATCATGTGTTGTGTTGATGCTGCTTGTTTTTTATTTTGTTTCCTTCACCAAGGTGTTATAGGCGGTTCTCAACCGATAAGCTTTAGGGCCCTGCGAGTTATCTCTGTAAGACAGAGCCGACTATACAGGAAGTCATCTTCCGGCGCAACCCTTTAGTGAGGCACGAGACCATCGCATCCTTGGTAGTAATTGTTTTGGTCTATATATATATATCTCTGTTTTCACTGTTGGTTTCACTATAGTCTGTTTAACTGATGGTTGTCCCTGATGAAAATCGGCTAAGTCCGATTGAAACGTTGGACTGAAATGGACTTTGCTTGTTTGTGGCAATAAAGACATTGCACATTTTCTTCATTACACAAGTCTTCGGAGTGACATTCAATACATTTGTTTTATCTCTACCACTGGAAGAGCACCCTGTGCGGTTTAAATTGTGTATGGAGGAGTGATAGATAGATAGATAGATAGATAGATAGATAGATAGATAGATAGATAGATAGATAGATAGATAGATAGAACTATATATATATATAGATACACAAAAACAAAAAAAACCTTGAGGAGTCAAGGAAAGGTAGACCACTTGTAGGAGCACACCAAGTTGGGTAACAACAAAGTAGTAGAGACACATGTATATATGGGATTATAAGAGCAACAACAACTAAAGTATATGATAATAAAACTTAACTTTTAATAAATAAATTAATTAATAAAAGGCGAAATATAAAAATGAAACAAAATAAGGCAACCTATTGATATCTAGTATATAACGTATCCATCAGCACAGAACAACAGTAAGGAGCCTGGTATGGCAAAAATTATTGGAAATAATATCCACTCCACATGCAAGGACTCCCTACACTAAAAAATAATGCAATAGATTGTGCCCTAATGTGGTGCCTGCCACCTCACGGTGGATCTTCACCCCCAAATAAGGGGGTTTAACTGACCCTTGCCTACACTGTAAGTGCCCAATACCCCGCTATTCAATACCACATTATGGAGTGAATATATGCGTGAAAAAATTTATAGAAATCACATGATGATTACAATAATCACAGCGGGGGGTAAAATAATTCCAAATTTGGAGGCAGTGAGGACTACACATATAAGACTTGCTAATGAAGGGCCCAGGCAGAGTAATCAAACCATTTAAACATCATGCATGAGAGCCAATGTGTAGCAAATATCGTGAGGCATAAACAGAGAAGAACAGCAGTAAGGAGCTAAGTATGATAAGGGTGATTGGAGAAAATGTCCACTTCGATGTACACGCTCCCTACACTGTAATACAGATAATGTTGTTCCCTAATATTGTGCCTGCCACCTCACGGTGGATCTTCACCCCCAAACGAGGGGGTTTAACTGACCCTTGCCTACACTGAAAGTGCCCAAAACCCCGCTCTTAATACATGCAAGTTCAAGTGTATATATAATCATCAAAGAAATCATGTAGTAACTGCAGTGATAATAGAAGCGGGGGGTGTAGCACCCTAAGGTAGAGGTAGCAGAGGCTACTCACATAGGAATATGAATATAGTACATAAAAATGAAGGTTGCAGTGTAAAAACAACGGGTTCACCGAAGTGCACATCGGTTCCCCCTTACCCCAACGTACGTTTCGCCAAGCAGGCTTTCTCAAGGGATGCAGCGCTCAACTAATCAGCTGGCGTGGGACCCGGATATAGGGGTGAGTAACGGATGTACACACCCCCTTCCGGTCTAACCACCGCCAGCCGATGGGATCAGAGACCTGTCAATTACGACAGGGGACGGGTTTCAGACGGGGAGGAGGGCGGTAACAATTCCCGCATGGCTAGTGTGTACTGCATGTAAACACATGACATCATCCCTCCGTACTACCTGCGTCTGTCTCCTGCCGCAAGGAGAGGTTCCACCAACAGATTCATTACAACTTTACATATAAAGGAAAGAGGAAATGAAACACACATATGGGAGAGGACTATGCATCCTTTTATCTAGAAATCCCAATAACGGTAGATAGACGGAGACCGTTATTATTATAATAGTAACACCATCAATAGTAAACAAACATGATTATACGAATCATCAAACACCAGAATATAAAATAACCTTAATATGTACCTGTCATCTAACAAAATAAACACCAGGATTATGATAGTCAGTACTCATGGGTCAGATAATACAAATGGATGTGTCTGCAAGTTCACAGTATATGAACTAGAAACTCAAGATCATAAATACATAGTAATTTTATAAAAAGACTTTATAACTGAATTGTTCATTCAGTCCCTTTGGCATGACACAATCCATTAGAAAAATTAATCTGCATTCATGTTGTAATAAAATCTTATCCCAATCCCCTCCTTTCTGATCCTTACGGACTGTTATCATCCCAAAGGCTTTCAGGAGATCAGGATTGCATTCGTGTGTAGTCAAAAAATGTCTAGCGACCGGGGTGAGTATCTTCTCTTCCCCCAGGTCTTTATGTGCATTCTTGATTGAGCGTACATGTTCCAAAAGGCGCTGTTTTAATTTACGTTTGGTCTTACCCACATAATTTAAACCGCACGGGCATGTGAGGCAATAGATTATTCCAATGGAGTTACAATTGATAAACTCTCTAATATGATGTATGTAGCCATATCTGTCCGTGAAGTTCTTCGTGTGGGAAATGATTTTACAAGCATTACAATGACCGCATTTGAAACAGCCCTTGATATTTCCTCCTGATGTATGACCTAGACTAAAATGACTTCTCACCAACTGGTCTTTCAAATTAGGTGCACGTCTCCAACCCATCTTTATATGGGTACCGATAGAATCAGAAAGGAGAGGATCAGACTTTAGTATATTGACATGTTTGTTCAAAATTTGTATAATCTGACTAGACTCCTTACAAAAAGTGCCTATGAGTCGGATATCATTTTTATTATTCTCTGGAGATTGTGTAGATTCAGGTTCTGGGAAAAGAAGACTCTCCCGGTTTTTACTCTTAGCCCATTGATAAGCTTTTTTAAGATAGTTTTGGCTGTAACCCCGTTTCACTAGACGGTCCCTCAATTCCTTGGCCCTTTTCTCAAATAAAGTAGATTCAGGTTCTGGGAAAAGAAGACTCTCCCGGTTTTTACTCTTAGCCCATTGATAAGCTTTTTTAAGATAGTTTTGGCTGTAACCCCATTTCACTAGACGGTCCCTCAATTCCTTGGCCCTTTTCTCAAATAGAGTGTTTCTGGAACAATTGCGTCGAATACGGAGATATTCTCCTTTGGGTATGCCTTTAATAGTAGCTTCAGGATGTAGGCTACTACTTAGAAGTAAACTGTTAGTTGCCGTCTCTTTACGGAAAACATCAGTATAGACTTGTCCATCTAGGCTAACATTAATCATTAAGTCCAAAAATTCAATATTGGTCTCGCTGTATTTGAGAGTAAGTGTAAGATTCAAACGGTTGGTGTTGAGATTATTCACAAACTCTTCCAAAAGACTTGGTGGTCCCGTCCAAATGAGGAGGATGTCATCAATAAAACGAACCCATAATAATACATGGTTCGTGAATTTCTCATGTTCCTCCGTGAAAACCACCTCACGCTCCCACCAACCTAAATACATTGCATACATGGGAGCGCAAGTGGTCCCCATCGCAGTACCCCGGAGTTGAAGATAGTATTGAGTGCCAAAGAGGAAGTAGTTTGATGTTAGAACGAAGTGTAGCAGGTCAAGTAAAAATTTATGTTGAGGGTGTTGTGGTTGTTGGTCCAGATAATATTGGACGCCTTCCATGCCTTTATCATGACTAATACTCGTATATAGTCCCTCGACGTCTAAGGTCACCAGAAGAGCATGTGGAGGCAACACCATATCGTAAAGTTTTTGAAGTACATCAGTTGTGTCACGTATATATGAAGGTAATGAGGTTACCAGATGTCTGAGATTTTTATCAATAAAAATGCTAGCCTGTTCCATCAGGCACCCATTGCCTGACACAATAGGGCGGCACGGTGGTGCGGATTTATGCTTATGTACCTTAGGTAACATGTAAAAAGTGGCCACCCTGGGGTTCTGTATAGTCAGAAATTTATGATTTGTATCAGAAATGATGTTGTCAATTCTTGCCTTATTTATAAGGCTGGAGTATCTAGTGAGGTACTCCGAGGTGGTATCTAAAAGTAACCTCTTGTAACATTCTTTATTGTTCAGCTGTCGTAAGGCTTCCTTATGATACATGTCTCGTGGCCATAGAACAATGGTGCCTCCTTTGTCGGAGCTCTTGATGACAATATCATCCCAACCAGCAATATCGTCTAGGGCTTTCCTTTCCTCTGAAGTGATATTAGAATTAAATTGGAATTGACTCCTCCTAGATTGAAGCTTATCTAAATCATTGGATACAAGGCGTGAAAAGACCTGGATCTGTGGGCAGGTGTAGAAATCTGGGAAAAAAGTAGGTCTGGTCTTCCACTATATCAAAATATATACCCTGAGAATTAGGAACTTGTAATTCTTCCAGAATTTGAATGGCTTGTAATTCTTGTTTATCCCAACCTGGGTGAACAAATAAATCAGTACACAAGTTTTCATTAACGTTTATGTTAGTAGCGGATGAAGTTTTGACGCTTTCCTTGCTTTTGGTGAACATCTTATGTAAAAGTAGTTTGCGTAGAAATAAATGTATATCTTTTTCCCACTGGAAGCGATCAAAGTGGGAGTCGGGTGAAAAGGACAAGCCTTTAGAAAGGACAGTAATTTGATCTGGTGATAAGATTTTGTCACTTAAATTGATGATTTGTAGGGCATGTTTCTCATTATCACAACTGGGTAAAGTAGTTATTGGCGTCCCCTCGTTGGATATGCCTCCCGTCTCTGGCCTTCGTTCGCTTTCTTCTTTTTTTGATATTTTTGTTTTTTTGTTTTTTCCCCTTCATGTCCGGTATTGACATTTTTTGATGGGCCTAATCCTAAAAAAGTCTTGACGGTTTGTTCATGGCTTGATTCTGGTTCATCCCCCTCTGAAGATTCAACCTCTGATGTTGAATACCCCTCTTTCCTTATCCTATTATGTCTCCTATTGAAACCTTTCTTCTTCCAATCCAACACCTTGTTAGTGGCGTAGTCCTTCCTATCACAAATAAATTTTTGTTTCTTTTTTTCTATAATACATTTTTCAAAGTCATCCACATCTTGTTTGACTTTGGTATAGGCTAAATGGAAGGGAGTAGATGATTCAAATTCACTCAGTTTCTCACAGGTTAAATCTATCTACTGTGATAATCGGACTGAGAGTAATTCATCGTGTTTAATTAATACTCCAAGCAAGCCTGAAGCACAATTCTCTAGGATGTTCTCCCATTCAGCTTTTAATTCTGGAGTCAGTCATATGCAGGAAAAATATGTGGTCTTAGGCCTCTAGGGGTCATTTTGTGTTTAACATAATTTTTGGACGTAGACAGGTTCAGACAGGTTTTAGTTTGCTGGAACAACGTGTTCCTTAATGTCTGTAAAGGAGTAAACCAATCATTAAGGGGCTGATTCAGAGATGCGATTGCGAAAAGATCGCAAATATACACATCTAAGGGTAAGATCTTACCAGGTTCCAGCCCACTGCATAAAGAGTCACTCCCCTTGCAAACAGTGGTGGATCTTAAACTTAGACCACCATTGACTAGCCCTAACTCTACGCTGTCATTTGGGATCTTAAGTGACGTAGCAGCGTTCATTTAAGATCCTAAGTGTCAGCCCGCGCCCACTTTCCCTCATTTCCCTGCCTCCCCCCGCCCATTTCAATGCAAATCCTTAAGATCTTAAAGATTCGCTGCACTTAGATAGATAGATAGATAGATAGATAGATAGATAGATAGATAGATAGATAGATAGATATCTAGATAGATAGATAGAAAGTTTACCTTCAACAGAAGCTGGTCCATTCCTCCAGAAAGAAGCAGGGAGACGCTGGGCAGCCAGAAAGTAAAAGTGATCTGCTCTCTGTTCTCTGCCTGTGCTGAGCTCTGATTGGCTGCCTGCCTGTAACACAGCCTGTCAGGAAACCGCCCCCAGCATTGCTGTAGGATGTCTCCCACTTATACCAATGATGTCTCCCCGATGGAAGAACATTTTATAATTTTTTTTATTTAAATGCTGCAGTGATGCAAATATCAGGGCCCCTTTTTAGGTCCGGATCCGACTTATTAGTACCCCCCCCCCCTCTTGGCGGCACTGATTCTGAACATCATTACAGCTCTGTCTGAATACTGAACATCACCACAGCTCTGCCTGATTCTGATTATTACAGCTCTGCCTGTATTCTGAACATCACTACAGCTCTGCCTGTATTCTGATTATTACAGCTCTGTCTGTATTCTGAACATCACTACAGCTCTGTCTTTATTCTGAAGTGTGTTAGCTCACAAGAGCAGGGCCCTCCATCCTAGAATTGTTCCCACTCCCCCCCTCACTTTGTACCCTCTTGTCCCCTCCTTTAGTACCCTTTTACCCCACCCCCACCTGGTGGCTCTCTCTCAACCTCTCACTGTGCTCTATCCCCACCTCCCTGATCTGCCAAGCTTGACATCTCGCATTTTGCCTTGCGTTCTGTGCTTGCTTCACTTTATTGTATTTTTGTGATTGTTTTATATTTATATTGTATTTTATTATGTACTATGCTGTTCATCCCTGCCCTGTATGTCTATACTATATTTTGTTGTATTTTGTACGGCACTGCGGACACCTTGTGGCGCCTTATAAATAAATGATAATAATAAAATTACAGCTCTGCCCGTATTCTAAACATCATTACAGCTCTGTCTGTATTCTGAACATCATTACAGCTGTATCTGTATTCTGAATATCATTACAGCTCTGCCTGTATTTTAACATCGTTACAGCCATAGGCGGAACTAGCGAGTGTTGGGCCCAAGTGCAAAAAATATGCTTTGGCATAGGTAATCTGTTGGGGAGCTTCGGTGGTATGTTGATGACGGTTATGGGTCCTTGTATCAGCATGGGACATTGTTATAGCTCTGCCTGAATTCTGAACATCATAACAGTTGTGGCTGTATTCTGAACATCATTACAGCTCTCAATGTATTCTGAACATTGTTACAGTTCTGCCTGTATTCTGAACATCATTACAGCTCTGCAGGGCCGGTGCTAGCATGTCTGGCGCCCCCCTGCAAAAAATAGTGTGGCATTTAAATCGTGCAGTATGGATGTGCTAATTCACTTACGTACGTGAAGCCATTGCGGACGTCAGTAGTTATGCTTTGAAAAGTTAAGGTAGGGTTTGGGAAGCGTAAAACGGCAAAAGTACGTACGAGCGAGGCGAGTGCCTAGGGTAGTGCACAGAAAATACGCTAGCGTAAATACGCTATGCGATGAAATGTGCAAAAGGGATCTTATTAAAATGACAGCATGTGGCCACATGATACATTTGGGGTCTTTATTTATCTGAAAATATTTTTACCTTCACTGCAAATAGTGGAATGAGAAGTTACAGTAGTCCGTTAAAAAAAATGAATAAATGAATCAATGACATGCTATGAGGAATTGTTTTTGCCTTTTTCCCATACTTCTTCAGACTATTGTTTTATAATTAGGACAGTTTTACATGGTGTAATGTAACTACTATGACGACCCCCTCTCCCATGTGAGCAGGGAGTTTTGGATCACACGTTACACTTTGTTTTCCAATGTGACAAATTCCCTCATCCCTCCCCAACTTGAATGCACTCATTACACTTTGTTTTCCAATGTGACAAATTCCCTCATCCTTGCCCATCTTGAATGTCCTATGGACAGTCTGAGACCCTGAGGAAGAGTCAGATGTGAGCTTACACTAGCTTGCATATTATATCTCAGCATTCAGAAACAACACTCACTGGCCTGCTTGCGTTCTAAAGGGCATGTCATGGGGGGTAGGGGAGGAGCATTTGTCCCAATTCCAGTGGGACACTTCCGATTTTAGATGATGGACCTGCTGTCGTTTGTCCCGAAAAGTGAGCTACTTTATTTATTTATACTTTTTTATTACATTTTTTTAAATTTCTATTTAATTTTCCTACCATGCAGCATGACAATGGGGGCGGAACAAAGACAGCGGAGGTGGGACTTGGATAGTACAGAGACCGGGCTTGGGTGGGGCTGAGGCTGGGCTTATTTTTTACCATTTCCCAGCTCCAAAATGTTGGGAAGTATGGAGGAGGCATGGGGCCTGATCCAGAGCTATGATGTTACACTGAGCGCTGTAGCGCTCAGCTTTAAATTTCTATTTTCCTACCATGCAGCATGACAATGGGGGCGGAACAAAGACAGCGGAGGTGGGACTTGGATAGTACAGAGACCGGGCTTGGGTGGGGCTGAGGCTGGGCTTATTTTTTTTTTTA
>WWET01000521.1:163164-186932 GCA_011038615.1 Limnodynastes dumerilii
TCGTATCATTGTTACAAATGTTTTCTGTTTTGTGACTGCATTGCATTTTTTTTTTAACTGCATTCAGGTTACAAGAATGTTGAATTTATTGTACTGTGGTCGGAAGGATGCAGTCTGTATTGTAAGCTGACCTGTATGGTGTAGAGGTCAATAGGATAATGTCTATAAGATATATAGTCTGTATTGTGTTGCAGTGTTTAGGATGAAATGGGATTTGTATAGTGGAGACTAGAAAACTGCCTGTATTGTATAGTAACGGCTATGATTTGCTTTCTTTTTTTGTATTTACAAGATTGTGTTTTATGATGCTTACATATATACTATACTCTAGAAACTATAATGACAAATCGTTAAACAGGTAGGCGCAAATTTATAGTTTGCAGGGAGGCGCCAAACACCCTAGCCCCGGCCCTGCACTGAGCCACCATGTTGCTCAGGGATCAAAATACTTTTGGCACATGTTTTGGCTCCAGTTAAATCTTGTCATTAAAATATTGAAGAATAATGCTTTAACTTTTGTAGTTTAACAAATGTATTATGATTAATGGTAAAATATACATTAGTAGGGACTCTTATAATAAAAATGCATCATTTTGGAGTTTGTGACGTTGAGGAGAGTCAGATTAAGTTAAGGTTGACCAGGTAATAACAATTTGAATAACACAAATATCTTAAATGCTGGTTTCACACTGGGAATTAAAGGCAACAGTATATTTGTACCAGTATCTGAACTGAACAGAAATGATATTTAAAATGACATTAAGTACTCGCTATCAGAGATGACTATCTAATTTTCCATCATACATGTGTACAAGACAAGAGAAAAGTGAAATAATATTAAACACAGGTCTAGGCAATCTTTGACACTCCAGGTGCTGTGAAACTACAACTTCTAGCATGCTCCAACGGCATAGGCATAGCTGATACCTGGCCAAGCATGATGTGAATTGTAGTTTCACAACATATGGAGCGCCGCAGGTTGCCTATGAACTCTAATTGTACATACCTGCACAGTTATTTTCTGGCTTCCAGTGAACTTTTACACCTTCTCGTAGACATGCTCTGGCATAAGCAATTAATGATTCACAGTAGCAATTTTTATGCACTGGGCATTCACACATGTCTGTCACACATGACCTAATGGAGATAAAAAAAAAATATGACATAAAACTTATTTTACAAGATATAATGACATTTTAGTATTTTATAAACACTGAGGACACTGAATTTACAAGTGTATGCAGTCAGAAATGTGACAAGAAACCTCATGACACTCCAGAAAAAATAAAAACTAGAAAAGAGAAGAATAAAAAATAGAATTTTTTGTCATATTATACAAAACAAGCAAGGCTGTTTCTCTTTTTTATATTATAATAATAATAATAATAATAATAATAATAATAATAATAATAATGATAAACTGTTAACCAATAAATCATATAACTCCTGAAATAAAGGAAATTCTTGCATAAGGTAAAATCTAAAGTTGTGATTTCTGATTGTAGTTTTCTCTCTGCCTAACACTTTTATCAGACATGAAGCTGACACTGATACTGTGGTGAATATGAAGGACCAGATCCAAGCTTACAAAATTTGGGTGTTTTACTGCTCTATGCAGTCAGACTTTCAGCATGGCTCTGGATTCTCAAGATCCAGACTTCTGTTCTGGAATTCTTTTTGACAGTGTTCCTGGTGTGTGCTCTAAGAAATTTTACAGTAGCAGCATGTTTCAGCCCTTACACCCTATCCAGATTTTCGGAATTTTAAGGTAGAGTCCTAATATTGTAAGCCTATACAAGCAAGGTGAGTAGACTCTCCTCTCCCTGGCACTCAGGATACAGCAGAGATCCAACTTCGAAGATCTGGATAAGGTCCTAAATGATGATGACTGAGAAGCTACAGTTTAATCATCAGGTTCATTTGCAGTTACGTCACTGTAAGGTCATATTGGTTTTAATCAGTCTATGATAATTTCTACTTAGAAAGAATGGGAAGTGGAGGAAAGTTGAGTTACTCAGATGCTGTATGAAACTGAATGTGTGACTGTCTGGCCCTATATATGCCATTTTGGCCACCAGGCCATGCTGGCATATGTAGTTTTGCAATGACAAATGTATTTCTTATTTGATTTTACCATGGAAGCAACTAATTTTATATACATTGCTGTATAATTACCATGCACTGCTACAGTACTATAGGTATACAATAGCTACTCCTATCAGTTTAACCCAAAATTAGCAAATTGTATTTTTAGGTTGCTTGTGTTGTATGTAAGTGGCATGCTAGATATTGTCCTGTGACTGGGTTTATTTAGGGGAATTGTGTTAAATGTGGGAATGTCTGAATGGTTTTAGATTAATGATGAGGTTGCCACCAATAACAGTTTGGGGCTGTGTATTGATGAATGAAACTTAGAGCAATGTATGTCTATTTTGTAACGTATTGCAAATGACTCATCAAATGCTTGATTTCTATGGTCCTGCTGCATATGTGTATTTTTGCAGTATATCATTAAGAACTCAGTGAGTTTTTACAGAATTTGTTGAGAGTAAAAACATTGATGGAGTTTAAAAAAACAAAACAAAAACAAAACAATTCTACAAATTTCAAATATATGTAATATTAAGGTGCAGGTGGTTCCATTGTTTCAGTGTTAATTTCCTTTTTGAACATATAAATAAAAACTTATGTAACAGAAAAAAATGCTATGAGCTGTTAGCGAATACATTAAAATAGCAATGAGCTATGGACATGACATTCTTCCAGTGAAAGGATTGATCCAGCAAGGTCCATTTGAAAAATGTCGAAGGCTGCAAGCCCACCCACATAGCCCTCCATCTCATTCTGACTCCACGACTGCCAACATTTCTCTCTTACACACTCCCAGAGAGGATATTAAAATCTTACATTTCATCATATTGGCCCTTGAGTGACTATATAGTTAATGAGGGATTTTTTTCTTCTCTGTGGGGCTCTTTTTACTAGTGACACAAATTTATTGTAATGATCCTTGGGACTTTGGTTACACATGTAATATATATATATACAGATCATTCTTTTCTTTCTTTTTTTCTGCAAATCCAATGAACCAAAGCCTGACTTACAGAGGTGATTGATGTTGAAGTTATCTTTTAGAAAACAAACTTTTTACTGAACAAATGGCATATCCTAAATGTAACAACTTTTTTCTGTCCTATATATATCCTTACTTTGGACCTATAAAATGCTATTTGGCCATCATGCGGAAGCATGCATCCGCCTGTCTGAGCATTCGACTGCTCAGCGCTATTGGAACAAGGTGTTCCACGATATGTAAACGAGAAAAGGGTGTTTTTCCAATTTAAATAGCCAATTGATTATTTTTTTTAATCAACAGTTTTGGTTTGTTACCTTTGCTCTTCATACATGTTTGAGCCACTGGTGTAATGAAAGTGGCTCTATCAGCTAAATATTTGTGTCAGGAAGACATGCTGTCTGTTTATATTCCCTCATAAATAGCCACACCTAATTTACATTTGCCAAACCAATTAATGCAATGCAATGCATTTTGTGTATTCAGCAGTCAAACATTTCTCTAGTCTTGTGCTAACAAAACTGAGTGAACTTTTATCTATATTAAAAGACAATACATTATCCCTATTTAGTTTTGTATGAACTCTTATTAGAATACATTATTAATATATTACAATAAATACCTCTTGATACAAATATATTATTACAGACTGACCCATAATAATACTACAAATAGAAAAAAGACATGTATCTCACACATACCATTCGTTCTCTGTTTACTTTTTTCAATGTGGTAAGACAGTAAGCTGGTGTGAAGACCACCACTGGAGCAACACACTTCCTAATCAATTTAAATGCTTATTTAAGGCTATATTCCAAAATGTGTTTCCTGAAGTTCCAAGAGACACATATATTATGTGTAAATGTCAAAATTAGGAAGGGCTTACAAGCTTTTGCAATGAACACTGCAGGGAATGTGATGCCTGAGATACTCTCTAGCTCATTGCCGGATATTATAAGTTCGGAAGTAGACATCACGGAAGAAGTACACTGTATACTCATGCATGCAAAGAAAAAAATGTACATTCTGCAACAACACACACACTCATCTGAATGTTATGATGAGGACTCATTGTGTGTGTGTTCTTAGGAGTCTTGTAGTGTAATAATAAACCATATAATCTGGTCAATGGATGTCTGGACTCAGCTAAGCCAACTCACACTGAGAACAGCTCAGCAGTGGTTTCTCATTAAGTGTTTACTTTTCTACAGAACCAGAAGTTGCTATATTGGATACATCCTTTTTTTTTTACAGTTTAAAGTCATAAAACATCATAAGAAAAAAGCTGACTAAATATTCAAAACGAGTAGGACAGCCTCAGGAAAACTGTGTCTAAAAGATATTGGACCGTGTTCACACCTAAGTAGCTCAGGCTTCTTAGGTGCGTAGATTTACGAAATGACCTACTACGCATAAGTAGTAGGTCATTGATGCAATCTACGTACCAGTTAGGTACATACCGCACAGAGTAGTTTAGTTAGAAAGAGGTGGCCTCAGGGGGATGATTAGTTAGGAGGGGGGGAGGGATTTAGATTAGCTGGGGAGGGGGGGTTAGGGGCAGGACAGGTGAGTTAGGTGCACAATGTACAATGCTGTGCTCTGAAGCAGATGCACAATGCTGCGCTCTAAAGCACAAGAATAGGTACTGTGCAGACAGGGCCGTAACTAGGGGTGTGTGATAGGGGCAACTGCCCAGGGCACCAAGCTAAAGGGGGGGGGGAGGCACCAGTAAGTTAATATGTAATGTTAAATCGGTTTGGCATTAGTTTTTTCCCCTGGCACTAAAATTTCTTGTTATGCTCTGTGCGCAGTTTAGTACCAATTCACAGCTGACTTACACACTTAGCATGCGTAAGTCAGCTGGTTTTGATAAATCTGGATCTGGCCCCTTGTGAGCAGAAAATTATCAATTTGTAGAAGTCTGGATCTGGTCTATTATTATTGATAGATCCCAACATATGGACAGGAGATTTGGTTGCATCACTAAGGGGTTGCAGCTATGTTATTAAAGAGACATTGCTAAAATCCCAAGGGAGTTCATAACACTCCATCTGCTTAACCATTACATTACCAGCTTAAAATATCTGTGAACTTGTCACTAGTACCCATTATTGCTATACATTGAGTGAACAAGACTACAACATTTGAAGCTGCGTGATCAAACATGAAGTGTTCCTCTAGAATCTGAACCTTGGAGAGGTTTGCCTAAATTATGGGGAAAAACATTATCCAGAAAACACAAACATTCAAATCTAACAAAATATATTATGATCATGCTCAGAAGTCATACTATGAAGAGGGTTAGTGCTACCCTGTGTCACTAACAATGGGTGAGTCATTCCTGTTATACACAAAGACCAGCAGCAATGTTCATTATGGGAGTCTATGATGGTATAAATGATAAGGTTTAACCAAAAACATGTTAGTGTTTTATAGTGCATATGTTTAAATCCAGAGAGGCATAACAAAAGACACAACTATAGATATGAAGCATAGTATCCAGAGACCAAAGTTTTGTTCAACTTAACTTGCATAGACCGCTTATACGCAATCTATGTTGTAAGAAGTAACGTACATTACGTTACAAAATGACTGCGCATGCACAGTAGCACATTTCTCAAAACTCCGGCCTCAGTTGCAATGCGGCCGGAGCCCTTAATCTTTATGTGCACCGTATACAGTTCTGTATGTTCAGAGTTCTGTCCAACAGGGTGTAACATCCCTACACATGACCAAATATATGAAATGTGGGAGGGAGACTGTGGATTGTACACCAATCCATTCAGATTAAGGCAGGTATATGGACAGCTAAATCTGCACATGAGAGCAGAGTGTCATGAGTGTACATGTACATGTTACATGCAGATTTTTAACTCTGTGTGTGTAAATTTCCGCACTTAAGTCTGGATCAGACCCAGTGCTATGTTCTTTGTGCTGAAGCATTACTTCATCAAAAAGACTAACACGCAAGTACGTCCAGATGTGACGAAGTATGTTCTGAGCTGGCAGGTGCTTAGTTTTAAGCAACAACAATGAAAGATTTTTTTTTACGTCATTATATTGCAAATCTTTTAGGGTTATTTAATATGCAGATATATTTATGTAACAATGATGTACTGACATTACCAACAATTTCAGTAAGAAAAAGGAAACGCACCTGGAGGTGTATCATGTTTCCACTTAACTTCCTTAAGACCTAAATCCAAATTACATAACGCAAGAAATACTTGAGGTCTGTTGTCTTAGCTTAAGCAGAGCTCCTGAAGGACCTTGGTCTACACAGGCAGTTTGGCAGGAATTCCACTAAATCCCTGGAGACATCCAGTACCAAACTGCTTAAATATAAGAATTTCAAGAAAAATTAAGGACATTTGATGCAAGTGGGAAATTTCATTTAGTTTCTGTATATTCAATTTCAATGTAGTTGCATTAAATTGTACATATATACGCTTTAGATTTGGAGCATGTTTGCATTTAACAAAAGCAAGAACCTAAACATTTCACTCATATGATTGTATATCCATGTGCCTCTTGTAATGACCAGTCTCCTCTGTCTGCCACTTGTAATGCCCAGCCTCCTCTGTCTGCCCCTTGTAATGACCAGCCTCCTTTGTCTGCCCCTTGTAATGACCAGCCTCCTTTGTCTGCCCCTTGTCATGCCCAGCCTCCTTTCCTTTGTCTGCCCCTTGTAATGACCAGCCTCCATTGTCTGCCCCTTGTCATGCCCAGCCTCCTTTCCTTTGTCTGCCCCTTTTAATGACCAGGCTCCTTTGTCTGCCCCTTGTAATGACCAGCCTCCTTTGTCTGCCCCTTGTAATGCCCAGGCTAATTTGTCTGCCCCTTGTCATGCACAGCCTCCTTTCCTTTGTCTGCCCCTTGTAATGACCAGCCTCCTCTGTCTGCCCCTTGTAATGCCCAGCCTCCTTTCCCTTTTCTGCCCCTTGTAATGCCCAGCCTCCTTTGTCTGCCCCTTGTAATGCCCAGGCTAATTTGTCTGCCCCTTGTCATGCACAGCCTCCTTTCCTTTGTCTGCCCCTTCTTGTAATGACCAGCCTCCTTGCCTTTGTCTGCCCCTTGTAATGACCAGCCTCCTCTGTCTGCCCTTGTAATGACCAGCCTCCTTTCCTTTGTCTGCCCCTTGTAATGACCAGCCTCCTTTGTCTGCCCCTTGTAATGACCAGTCTCCTTTGTCTGCCCCTTGTAATAACCAGCCTCCTTTGTCTGCCCCTTGTAATGACCAGCCTCCATATATCCAGTTACTTACCTTTGACGTCTTCTCCCTTCCTCCACAGTGCTCCCTCTCTGTGCAGCTGTATCTCGCAGTCTGTGGTCACGTGGTGCGGAAGTGGTAATACAGGGCTCCTACGGGAGCCCTACATATCTGTTTGTAGAATGGCAGTGACTGCATAGGTTCGGTCACTGCTATTCAAAGTAACAGGTTTGGTCCTACAGGGCTCCTGTAGGAGCCCTGTATTACCTGCCTGTTTGTTCTTTTTAAAGCCCTGCCGCATATACCGCGGCATGGACTTTAAAAAAAAAAAAAAAAACAGCAACTTTGTCCCGAGAGTCTGATCTCTTGGGACAAGTTGTGGGGCGGGACAGCGGGAGAGTCCCCCGAAAGCGGGACTGCCCGCTGGAATCTTTTCTTTGCTGTGAGAATCATTCTACTCTCAGCCTCCCTGCACCTTGTGACTCACTATCTGTACTTTAGTTAGACTGTGTGTATCACTCCTATTCACAGCCTCATTGCACATAGTGCCACTCCACACGCACATTTGCTCTGCTGTGTGCATTACTCCAGCTCACTAGCATTGTTCCATTTAGTGCCTATACATCTGCACCTGGTTATAGCTCTGAGTGTACTCCTGTTCATAGTTGCCCCGCACATAGCGCCATTCTCCTTGCCTTTGTATACCTATTTTATACCTAGCCTTCTGGCTGTACCACGGTACATTGGGTTGGATCCAGAAATTGTTAAGAGCATGAACTTAGTTACTCAAGGGCTAAACCATATTGATTTCAGGGGGAGCCAAGTTAATTGTATTCTATGCATGCAGGGATATATCTTTAAATTGCTTACTGCACACAGATACTGACCAGCTTTACTATCACACTGTTATTTAGACTTGAGATAGGAAACATCACCTCTCAACTCTAATACTGTTTGCAATAGATGAAATATGACTCCCCTGAAATCAACATGGTTTAGCCCTTGAGTAACTAAGTTCATGCAACAAGGTCTGGATCCAACCCATTGTGCTTCCTTGTTGGCTCTGGGATCTTTCACTATCACCCTCTCAGCCAGTATCTGTCTCCCCTCATCTAGGGCGCCTTTCACTGGTGCCCACAAGTTCCTACCTCTTTTGACTCCTCTATTGCCTCTACTCACTTTAGTGCATAACTGTACTCTGGGGGCCGCGACCTGCCACTGTCCTTGCAGCCAAATCCATCCCCACCATCAGGGGCTCTGGTGAAGACTGGATGGTGGCTAGACTCCGCGCCTCGGGGGTCAGGATCGTAAGACATATATATTTATCTTTATAGAGTTTTCTGGTTTTGGATGCATTTCTGTAAAAGGTATCCTTAGCAGTAGAATATCAAGAGAAAAACCACAGCGCTAATAGTCACCAATTTTAAGTAAACACTCTGCGACCGAGCTAAATAATATATGGTTGTTTAATAAAGACAGAATAAAATAAAACAGCTAAAACAAAAACATTCTGTCTTATTCTGTTTTATTCTGTCTTTATTAAACAACCATATATTATTTAGATCGGTCGCAGAGTGTTTACTTAAAATTGGTGACTATTAGCGCTGTGGTTTTTCTCTTGATATTCTTTTGTTTGCCCCAGGTGAATTGGTGGGATTCACCTCTCCAACAGCTGCTTCTAATTGTTTTATTTTTATACGTCCATTCTCACTCCATGGTTCCTCTGTGAACCCTTTTCTAATCCTTAGCAGTAGGAATTGGTGCATATGTTTGTAACATTAAGATCAACTCAAATTTCTACTTGCCATTGGATAACAGTATATGTATGTTTCATATATTTTATTTCATACACTGTGCATTTAATTTCATTTAAAGTTTCATTTCATAGTCTCAAGTTTAATACCAAGTTCATTTAACTTTATTTTATATCCTATCCACGAACAATATGTCCCTCCTTACTCCCATATTAAATTTACAAGAAATGCAGATTTATTTACACTCAAGCTTGTCCACATAGCATAATATAGCACATCATGCTTGATCCCCTTATACAGTTAAGTCTATATACAAAAAAAATTCACCCTTGGGACCCTGACACACTTTCTGTCAACACAGCTGCACACACCAATTATCAGGAGGATAAGTGGCTAACACTGAACTTTGGATACATCCCAAAGCATATTCTACAATCATTCATTGCATTTGTATTGATTTGACTCATGATACTTGTTATCCTTGTCATCAGTCACAAAAAACAACACATTTGAAATCAGATTTCTTGATCAATATCTGGCTGGAAACCATGGGTTGTGTTTATTATATTCCAGCGTCTTGGTATTACAATACAACAGCCCAGAATCTGGGCATACTTACATAAACATTTGGGTCTGGATTAGGCTCACGCGCATCTACTATAACTGAACTACATTAGTACCCTCTTTGCTCCACTGCAATGTCCCTTTGATTGTAGGTAGGAAATGCTATCAGACATACGTCTCAGTCTGGATCATGCGCCAGGTCTCTTGTAGCTACCTTTGTCCATTTTTGCTGAATCTAGTGTTTATCACTAGATTCATGTAATTTTTTTCACTACTCTATAGAGTAAATGGCTTTGCCCAATAAACTTACAGGAATGGTACCAATTTAGTACCCTAGGCAAGATGTCAGTGAAGAACAACCATTGCCTTGTAGTAACTGTTAGAACATTGGGCTGGATACAGACCAACGCATGTTAATGGACACGGTTATGGACACGGCCCTGCACTCCACTCTCAAGGTAGTAAAATCTGGACACTTACGTGTCCAGATTCCTGTCTTAAAATTTACGACTTGGGCTGCAGACTTACCTCTGCAGACCTTGTCATAATGGGCCTTCCCTTGTCGCGTTCACTAATTTAAATGTCTATCTCCCTCTATATGGCAGAGATACGGTAGGCGAAAAAAGTTGGCAGACCCCTTTAACATACCGGCCAGTGTACGTAACTAATGTTACGTACGCCATCTGATACGCTAGCATAGATATTATGTGCGCATGCCCACATCATAGCTGACAGGGGAATTACGCACGCAGAGCGCGTAATTCCCCTGGCGTCCGTAGCAGATGCTTCTTAGGTGTGAATAAGGCCCAAAGTTACAAAAGGAGAGTGGCTCAAATTTGAATGGTAGTTACGGTCCACCAGTGTGTGTGGGAGCATGGTGGTCACTAATAAAGGGCAACTTTTCAGATACTGCTTTAAAGTTTAAAGACTAAAGGATCTGGTCTGCAGTGATTTGCAGTGGAATATGAGTTTCAGTAGGAGTGTGAGACGGTCATCATAAAAGTAATAAGATGAGGATTAAAGCACCTAGTAAAAATATCACCAATGCTGAGACCCCAGAACACAACTTAAATGATTGGACACCAGGACAGAGAATTTGTAATAGGAACTGTTAAAAGCTGACACTGTAATACTACAAGTGAAGCAGCAGGGAAAGTGTATAGGCCACCAATAGAAAATGAACAGTTAAGTATTATGTTAATAAAATATACAAGGATTTGAAAGAATCAGACATTGTTTTGTAAATAGGATAAATACAGTATGATGTGTTTCTGATTCATATGTAGAAAGACTGCGGCTATACTAGTGAAAACCATTATTGAATTTTCTGCATTCTGGCATATTTCTGCTGCAATACCTTTTCATGACTGGAATCTGCTATTTGATTTATATAAACATTTCCAGTCTCTGACTTATATGGACAAAAGAACTGGAATTCCTACCACTTAGGCAAGTGTACTATTAGCTTTGTTACATTTTAACTTATTAGGGCAGGTGCACCTTTTACTGACATTGTTTTGCCAAACAGACAATAAGCAGGCCAACTATTGGCTATTTTATTATAACTGCTTTGGAATATATATTGTTTTAATACAATTGAATGTAAATTGAGTCTTCCATGAAGGCTGCAGGTTTTAACATTATTCCATGGATGCTACTGATTCTTTCGCCATTATTATATTGTGAATGCCAATTCATATGGTTTTCCTATCAAACATCCAGGGGAGAGAAACCATCAGTATATTATATAAGAAATAAAAGTAAAAAAAATAATGTGGGTTTGAAAAGAATCATACATTGCCGTCCTTGGACTGGAGGAAGGCCAGAGGCTATCCCAGGTGAACGCTGCATTGTCCAAAACTATAGCTTGGTCAGATTCATGTGAAAGTCTCCCTCCAACCATACTTCTTATTTTATGTTATACCCGGAGGATAGAAGACACATCTGTGATTCTTCTGGCAATGGGTCAGCATGTTACAGCTGTGATAACTCTTGATACAAAGAGAATTATGTGTTTCAGATTCAGTCCCAGGCTGCTGGAAGAAATTCTGTGAACACACACAAATGTGCGGAGGATTGGGGAGACAGACTTGCTTAGGTCAACAGGTCTTGCAAGGAACTAGGTTCAGATTCAAAGCAAGGCTTTCTTCTTTGAAATCCCATCCAAGACTTCTCATCACAAATCAGAAAATATTATTTTGGCAGTGATTTATATTAGTGTGTCATAGACAATAAAACAATCCTCTCATTATTGTGGTATAGGGAAATACAAATCTTTGCCTCTATACATTACATATAAATAGACAAATGTGCTGTGCATGACTGAAAATGTTGCCACTATGACCACATTTCAGATCCCAGGTTTCATAAGATATTGCATAATTTATTTTGTAATTCTTATTCATAAATCTTAGGAGGCAACTGTAAGAGCTTTAACTCCAAAGATATGAACCCTATTACCAGAGGCGGATTGGTAATAGGCCTTACCAGGAAGTTTCCCGGTAGGCTGGTGTCCTAATGAGGCCGCCTGGAGGCCGCCTTATCGATAAATGTCATGTTTTTATTTTTTATTTTGGGGACTACATTTAACAACAATATATTGACACTCTTAGATTAATTTAAAGATGATGAGCCCTGATGGTATGACATATATTTTGCAATATTTCTCACTAAGTATATACCAACAAATACCTTACTATTACTGGGGCCATATTATTCCAACAATATAAAGACTAAATAACAGTATAAATGTACTGTAGATGTAGATGTAGGGGTGCAAATTGCTTGACTGGAAGCAACAGGGAAAGGATCTTCTCCCGACCTCTCAACTGCCTTTCAAGCAGTGATTAGGCTGTCAGAATGCCAATTGGTGATGGCTCAGGCCAGTCACCTATCAGAGTGGTGAGCAGTCTCATCACATTGACTGGTAAGTGGCTGGAGTCATCCATCAATTACAATGCAGAAAGAAGGAAGTCTCTTCCAGAAGCTGCAGTATAGGAGAGGTGAGAGATCCAAGGTTCTCATCAGTGGTCTGAGCTTTACTAAGCAGAATAAAACCATTTATAACAGGTTATGTTTAGGTTGTTATTATTTATCAGGTCTGTCCACTCTGTGACCCAACAGGTGTTGTGAAACAGCGACTCCCAGCATGCTTTAACTGCACAGGCATAGCGGATACCTGACAAAGCATGCTGGGAGTCGTAGTTTCACAACAACTGTTGGGTCACAGGTTGGACAGGCCTGATAAATAATAAAAAACTAAATATTAATTTTAATAAACCACTTCAATGTGGGTTCCTTAAATAATTGTTCCATTTATCAATGATGGAATATTATTATAAATAAATTTAAACATAAATTAAGTAAACTTAACTAGCAATCACATTAAATAAAACATTTGTTTATGCAGAAGTACCTGTAAATGCTGCAAAAATTAGAAAATAAACCACAACTACTACTACTACTACTTCTAATAATAATAATAAAATACTCAACTGCAATTTTACCCACATGGGGCCAGATCGCAAAGAGTCCGTACTTATGCAGCCATAGCAGGCAGTGCATGCCACCTGTACTTACGTGTCCAGATAGATACCTTAAGTTTTACGACTAGGTTTGCGTCCATCCCCGCGCCAACAACTCATTTAAATGGTTATCCATACCTGTATGGCGGGGATACAGCCATCGTAAATGAAGGGTCAGCCCCTTCTGCGTACTTACTGACGTCTGTAACTTAGTTATGTACGTCAGTAGTTACACTGTCGGAAAATCTGGTGTGCGCATGCGCAGATGTTCCGAGACAGGGGACTTACGCAAATGACGCACATGGTTTTTCCACATGTGAAGAGGTCTTTAGGGCAGGATGGCAGAATATCCCCAGACAAGAATATAGGGGTAGGGGGGAACCAAGGCCCATTCATTTCTTAAAGTGCTCCAGACAAACATAAGCCCAATTCAAAGTCAAAACACATAACCCTTGCTTTGATAATATAGGTTTTCATTAATAATTGTCATGAAATTAGCTGGACTGTCTTTCTCAAATGTATGGCTGTGCATAGTGATGTAGTTGCATTGATGAAAATCGCTACCAAATTACTCACCAGAAAAATATTTCCATTATTTTCCATTTTCTTGAATTTTGTCTTTTTAAATTGAGCGGGAGTCAAGGGTGCTGGCAGGTATCTCAAGTGTGGGGGGACACCCATGCCCCCCTTTATCTGGCACATGTACAATACAATTGCACTTTTTGCACAGAGCATCCGATGTGCCGGCTGACTGTTTCAGGGTTGGAACAGCCCAGGAGGCTGCACGATATCTGTTATACAGCTGCTTGGTTTGTTCCACTGTTTATGCTTCACAGACACCCCGTTTCCCCCTACTGCCAGCACTCCTAGTGGGCACTAAAATAAAGCCCAAAGTAAAATGTATATATTATAGTCTTCTTCTGTTATTATGACTACTATTATCATGAAAAACATCTAAACCACCAAACAATTATTATCTTCGAATGGTGCATGTTCAAAAAAAAAAAAAAACACCAAGATATGCACACATGCATAGGCATATCTATAATGGGTACAGTGTGTTCAATGCACACAGGCCCCTCAGAACAGAGGGCCCTTTGGCATTCATCCTGCATCCAAGTCCACATATCAGGGTTGGCAGGGGAAGGGGGACTCATTCAGCCTCTATTTCTTCCCTCTGGGAGATCTTGCAGAGAAGAAATAGATGCCGAATCAGCCCCCTTCCTCTGTGGTGGGACTGTCCAGATTCGCGGGCCAAAAAAGGGACGGGACTTAAATGGCCTTTTAGGCCCCGCCCATTTTGAGTGTCCGTGAATCGGGACAGACCTGTCTCATTTCACTTCTTAAAATGCCCCTGATGGCATGCGTATATTTAGGTACGTTCTCTAGTGTGAATCTGGTCCAGTGTCTTAACACTATTCCTGGCTCTGAGTATGAACCTTACTACTATTAAGACAAAAAAAAACTGTGTGGTAACTAACATGTCTGTTGGTAGTATGGTAGCTAACCACTTTTCTAAGAATGAAAGATGCAGAATCAAGATACACACACACGCACACACACACACATACATTTGTATTTATTTATTTGTGGGATCATTTTATTAAATATTACCTTGCAAAATGTGGCACTGATTTGTATGCAAGTGTGTTTAATATATTAGCTACTATATGCTCCTGTCTCTCCCAGAAGGAAGCTTGACATCAATTTAAAGAACAGGTCCTTGTAAAGAAGCTAACACAATCAATACCAAGTCCATTCCATGCATGTGTGATAAAGCCAGGATGTGTCTTAAGTATTCACATCTGTTTGACTGTTTGCATTAATTCTCTCCCATGTTTAACTATCTGTTCCCATATGGTAATGTACAAGTTTGCAGAACATCTTCACAGTTTAACATTTGAGAAACGTATTTCTTGTGAAGGAAAAAAAACAGCAGCTGTTTCTTTTCTTCCCATGTGTCTACTAAAAGATTACGTGTTTGCATTACAGAACTGAAGTGAAATACAGTACTAAACATGGTCATATGAAATCATGCATGCATACTTTATAACTACAGTCATTTCTTACAGACAGTTATGTCAGAGGTAGAAATATGAAGTAGACCTGTAGGTAAAGATGAGCATAAAACAATACAGGTGGGAATGCAAATATTGGACCTGATTCACACTTAAGAACGCAATAGGTTCCTAAATATATGCAACTAATAGCAATGAAACTCCCTCAGCACGCCCCCCGGAATTCAGGTTCTTATGTGACTTACGAGTGCCATAGGGCTCCCTTAACTGTAGATTTGCATTTGAATGCATAGGGAGACTACTTAGGAACCTAACTGCATAACTGCACATTTATTTGGTCATTTAAATGCCTCTCTCCACCCAAATCTTCTTATCTGCCGAGTTCATTATTCATGGAACGCCCATTTTTGCGTATGTTACTACGAACCTACAGATTTTAAGTTCGTACTGTATAAGCACAGAATTTACAAACTTAAATTCAACACAAATAGCGTATAAAAGATACTACGCATGCGCAGTGCATCCGTTCTTAAATATACGCACCTAAAATCCAACCTTCAATATAGGGGAATTAGGATCAGCCCCAATGTACCAAGAGCATGTATTTCACTAGTCTGGCAATATTTTTGGAGCACCAAAGAGAAAAAAAATAAATAGGATATTCATAAGAGAGGAGAGATTAGATTAGATCTGTGCCAGGGGATCTATCACGTTTTTTATTAAATTTTTATATTACTAAATATTATTACCATCTGATTTAGGTGACCAATATGGGTACATATATTTATCTTGGTCCTGGCGATTCTAGGAGGTCAGACTCTACAACAGCATTTTAAACTTTATATGTAATTCTTATTATGGACACAGTATACATGCAATATAAATACAAACATATAACTTGCAAACACATATATAATATATTCATACACATAAACATAAACTAGAATCAATATCATGTTACTGTTTACTGAAATGTACTGTTAACTTCATACATGTATCCCCATTGAGGCCCTAAATTACCTATTTTAACTACTATCAACTTACTTGTGGGATCAAAAAATGAAGCTACATGCAGTCAACCTGCTTCAAGGAAATATCTACTGGTGGCCTTCACCCACTCTGTCCCCAGAGCTGGTACTACCATTAGACAAGATTAGGCAGTTGCCTAGGGTGCTGACACAGAGGAACACATTCAAACTGAAACACAGGGTCAATGAAATACAGGCCGGAGTTCTGCCAAAAGTGCTACTGTGCATGCGCAGTAATTTTGGAACGTAATCTACGTTACTTCTTGCAACGTATATTGCGTACATGCGGTTTGAAAGCTCTGAATCCGGCCCATGGTGTCCAAGAAGGGTGTGAGAAATTAATTTTAGCTGGGAGACTACGGACTGGATCTAGACCTCTGCTACCATCCGCTGCGCATTTGGAGTAACACATATGGGTTCCTACCTTAACATTTTTACAGTGAATGAATCACAGTCAGCAAAAAAAAGTGTAAAACTCACATTACTTTATGATAAAGTCGGCGTAGTTGATGGGCCATTAAAATAAAAATATTATGGGCAGCAATTTTAAGGAAAAAAATACATAGCGCAGCATGCCAAGTGTTAAAGGCATGTTGCTGAATACATATTGTCCATGATACACACAGACAAAAAGTAACTCTCCCCTGATACCTATATATAATAGTTAAATGCCCCAGTACACATAGTACACATAGTCACATAGTAACTGTCCCCCTATACCTATATATAAAAAGTTAAATGCCCCAGTACAAATAGTCATAAAGTAACTGTCCCCCGATACCCATATATAAATAGTTAAATGCCATAGTATACATAGTCATATAGTAACTGTCCTCTGATACGCCTACATAAATAATTAAATGCCCCAGTATACATAGTCATAAAGTAATTGTCTCCCGATACCCATATATAAATAGTTAAATGCCCCAATACACATAATCAAATAGTAACTGCCCCCCGATACCTTTATATAAATAGAAATAGTCATATAGGGCCTGATCCAGACCTATGAATAAGCACTGAGCGTATTATCACTCAGCGTAAAAACTTTGCACTCCCCCGACACTCCCCTTACTTTCATTTCCTTTTGCCTGCCGAACCCTACCTTAACTTTTCCCAGAATCAGTACGAAATTTCATAGCGACGCGCTGTTCATTACTGGCTAAGCATGCCCATACAGTACAATTTAAATGCCTACCCCGTCTATATTCCTTAACTCCAGCATCCATACAAACTTCGTACTATAAACACGCCCCTTTGTCCGTTAAAACGCAAAGTATACGGGCGACCAATTCTCAGCTACGAAAAACAGCGTGTTACTACAGGAAGTTGTCACTAGGCGCATGCGCTCTGCATTTTTTCTGCAGAATTTAAACTTACGAACAGCGTTAGCACGCAAGCGAGTGTTGTTCTGGATCAGGCCCATAGTAACTTTCCCTGATACCTATATATAAATAGTTAAATGTCCCAGTACAAATAGTTATTTAGTAACTGTCCCCCCAATACTTATATATAAGTTAATTGCCCCAATACACATAAATGAATAATTAATGCTTACCGCTATATTAAAACATACGGTATATGGCCATAATACAGATAAATTAATAATTAATCCCCACCGCTATATTAAAACATACTTTATACGGCCCCAATACACATAAATTATTAATTAATGCCCAACACTATCCTAAAACATACTGTAAATGGCCAATGTAAAATTAATGTTAAAGATTTTAAGTTCATTTTTTATTTAATCAATACTTTGTATTTAAAAAAAAATCACAATATTAATAATTATTGAAAATATTGTTCAGTCGAGGGCTCATCGATGGGCCGGACCTTCTGTTCCTCCTACCTGAATCCTGGGACGCAATCCATCCTCTTCTGGGTCCCTCCGGCGAAGGATTTCTGTCATTGCAGGGGCCCTATTTATACCCTCTGACAATATTTTATGTGTATTGGGGCCATATACTTTATGTTTTCATATAGCATGGACATTAATTATTAATTTATGTGTACTGGAGCCATATACAGTATGTTTATGTATTTATATATGGGTATCGAAGGACAGTTACTATATGACTATTTGTACTGGGGCATTTAACTATTCATATATAGTTGTAGAAAATATGAAGATAAAACCAGGAGGCGCCTATGGTGCAGTATTTTCTTAATAAATAAATAATTAATAAATAATAATAAAGTGCACATGCTTGATATTATTGTGAAAACACACAATAGTGATGGATGTAAGCGTACCAGATATCAGATAAAGAGATGCATGTTCAAGGTATCTTTACTGTTGTTCTGGACTTCTCTTGCAGCCAAGGTTCTCATCAATAAGAATACCCCCAAGGGAGAAAACACATATATAAAACCATCTAGTGTAGTATTTTAAACAATTTATTCAGACAATAGGTATAAAATATGCGTACATTAAAATAGGAATAAACAAGCTTAATGTACGCATATTAGGCACCTCCTGTTTTTTTCTTCACGTTTTCTACAGTACTTTTTCCGTGGGAACAAGAGGACACCAACTAGGACGGCAGCCCCTGAATAATCGGGACATTCACAAGTCTGTGAACTTTATATCATTTATTATTATTTCTTTTGGACTACTACACCTATTTATTTATTTATCTATACTATTCAGTATTTTATATATTAGTAGCAATTAGCTTGAACAGTGCCATTGTATCGATTGTTTTCCTGTTGTGTCCATGCACGTGTATATATATATTGTTTGAATTTCGAAACAATATTGTAGTCATACAGAAAACATTCTACAAGAACACCTTTGATTTATTGCTTTAGTAGTGATGATAAATATCGCCTGTAATTTTAAAAAAAATTGCGTTAAAAATACGCCGGCGAACGATTTTTAGCTAATTGAATCGGGCCCTATGAACATTTATTCAATGCTATTTATAACTATTGTAGATTATACTAGAACAAATGCTTATTTATTGATGACTGGCAGAAGTAAGATAATTGTTATGCTATATAATATGTGTTTGGCGTTTCTCTGACTTGAGGGAGTTATGTTCAACTTTCATCAGAGAAATCAGTTTGAAAACAACTTTTTTTCAAGATCTAGGAAATTTTCCATCCAGCTACCTATTGTATAAGCAGCTATATATGATGTATATATGTAGTGTGGCATGAAGTAGAATTGTAATATTTGGAAATAAGTGCATGTATGGCATAGACTAGATAGTTATCATTACTTAAAGGCATTACCAGCTGCAGTGCTCTGACGATCTCTTGCCAAATATATGACTATATTATAAATATGTTCTATGGGTCATCTGTTATATCATTCTGGTTTAAGCAGTGCTGGCTAAGTAAGTGCGCAGCTTCTGTTTTCCATAAAATAAATACGTGTCGCCAATGCTGTTTTTCTATACACTTTTCACCAGATGACATTTATCATTGTAGATTTTTTTGGGGAGAAGTGACATGTTTACAACTCTTGTTGGCTTTTATTTAGTATTGGAAGGTTGAGATGTGTTTATGTCAGCTTTATGTTTAGCTCTATATGAAATACAATTGATGTTTCCTGTGTTTGTCAGAATCAGTTTCACGCAGCCTAGCACGAGACATTACGTGATATTTGAGTTTGCATAGCTAGTGCTTGTTGAGCCGATTGAAAAGCTTATGCTTGGTACTGTACATTTTACCTGTGCTGTTAGGGGGAAATGACTGAGTTATTTTCTATTTTTAAGTACTTTGTTTTACGCCGTGCTGCTTTTTCAGGCACGTTATCACCGCCCGTATGTCTTTAATTGCAGTCTTTGTGCATGAGAATGACTTCATCAAGCTCCTTACTCTGGGTTTCAAACCAGGGTCTCCTGGGAGAGACATTTGTTATCATATAAAGATGCAGAGTGCAGTGACTCATAGCAACCAATCATGTAATTGTTTTCATTAAGCCAACCTTGCACTACACTGATCAAAGGTAATTGCTTGGTAAAAGCTAATGTCCTGTGCATATTTATGTAAACTTGCGACGTCTGCAAAATAACCTCCCACCAGTAGGGGTCGCGGATTCAATTCTGAAGCTGACGAAATTAACAGTACTGCTCTACTGTAAATTTTGTCACCTTCTGAATTGAATGACCTCCTAAGGTAAGTGCACACACGTAGGGGGTAATGTTAGTTAGGTTTACTATTTTTATTACATATGTAACACTTTATTAAATTATTGAAAGGGTTAATGTCTTTGTAGAATTCTTTTCTATTTTTTTTACACACACTGTACACGCAGTTCGGCATGGCTACAAGTGTAGCCATGCTGTAAACAAAGAATTACAAGGATCACCTTTGCTGATCCTTGTAATTCAATGACTACAGCATGCCTACACATTGCAGACATGCAGAACTTTTGATTTTTTTAATACACGCGGTATGCCGCCATTAGTTAAAGGGCTAATCGCAGGGAATTTTTTATTAAAATCACCGCGATTAAGCCCTAAAAACATGGCGGCACATCACATCGATATCGCGTGTTTGTGAATTTGGACAAAAAAAAATTTGCGTGAATATCGCCGCGATGCCCTGCGTTGCGATTTTTCTGTAAAATATCGTCCTTAGTGAATAAGGCCCTTAGAAAGGGGGGTAAATAAGTATTGAAAATTGCAAAGAAGAGAACAAATGGATTTTCCTCCTTAAGACTTTCACTTCTAGTGGTCTTAATGTTTATTACCTAGAACTGGGCTCTCTTCTCTTTGCTTAAAACTTTGAATGTTCACTGTATGAAGTTTCATAAGTTTCCCTTCTCAAAATTTGCACTTCTAATGTTTTAATGTCATTATAAACTTGCAAATATTCCATCCCCTGCGCTCTGATGTATTATCTGACTTAACTCTTTCTTTACCAAATTTGTTTACATTGTGTTTATTTTTAAAATATTCCAAAATAATACATATATATGAACATTTGCAATTAAACCCTAACAAACCCCACTTCTCCACCCTTAATCTCCCCACAGATGTATTCAGTTCCCACACAGAGATTGTTAAAAGTATGCAGGTACAATACAATTTAGTGCACTATAAATCATATATTTGATAAATCAAATATGCAATTACATAATATTGACAGGTTTTAAAACATAATAAGACATATGAGAGTCAACGTTTTTATTTTATTCCCCTTTTAAATCAAGTTAGGTGATTCCTACACAAATGTTGGGAATATGGCAAAGATTGATTCCATCTACGTGGACCATATTTTACAGAAACGATCAAGAGACTTGTTTTTGATATGTTTGATATTTTTCATGTTTCATTGACCAACTCAATCCATTATCTTTATAGGTGATATTGCCTGTGGTAATGAGGGCCTTTTTGCAAATGACACAAAATATGCAACAGGGTAGACCCGCCAGGAAGGGTACACAAAATGAGGAATGATCTAAGTAGACTAGAGGAATGGTCAAGAGTGTGGCAACTGCAGTTTAATGCCAAAAATGCAAAATCATGCACTTGGGGCACAAAAACCCAAAAGCTCAATATATCATTAAGGGCACTACATTAGAAACTACTGAGGAGGAAAGGGATCTAGGAGTCATTATTTCATGTGACTTAAAGTTAGTCAAGCAATGTAACAAAGCAATGAGAAAGGCAAGTCAGATGCTTGGTTGCATATGGAGAGGAATTAGCTGCAGAAAAAGAGAAGTAGTGATGCCCCTTTATAGATCGTTGGTACGACCTCACCTAAAATACTGTGTTCAGTTCTCCAGAACGACATCAGTATATTAGGGACTGTGCAAAGAAGAGCAACTAAAATGGTCCATGGCATGTGCCACAAAACATACCAAGAAAGGCTAGAGGAACTAAGCATGTATAGCTTGGAGCAGAAGGGAGAGGAGGGACATGATAGCAGCTTTCAAATATATCAAGGGTTGTGATCGGCTAGAGAAGGGTGGCATTTTTCAAAGGAAGAGGTGTAATAGAACACGAGGGCATGAATGTAAACTGGAGGGTGGTAGATTCAAAGGAATTCTGCGGAAAAATTAATTCACTGAAAAGGTGATAGATAAGTTGAATATCCTCCCATCTGAGGTGGTTGAGGCTAACACAGTAGAACAGTTTAAACATGCTTGGGATAAATATAAGGATATCCTAAATCTCAAACTAAATTGAGAGTAAATATGGTGTAGGGTCAGTATAGTTTTAAATAAACCACTAGGCAGACTGGATGAGCCATGTGGCTCTTATCTGCTGTCATTTTCTATGTTTCTTTGTAACGTCTATACTTACTTTGGGTCTCAAATGTGTTAATTTACGTGAGCACTTCCTTACTGTATATTCGCCTATTCCCTCCCAAAAAATGCCCCTCTGAACAAAGCCTGTTGCAGCACTAATTGGCATGGGTGTGAATTACCATAATTTGTGCACACTTTTCTGCACACAGAGATACATACTATGGCATCTGGTATAATTTCAAGTCTGAATCAGTGTTTAGACTGACCATATCTTTATGTATATATTATGTTTATTAAGGACATTTTTTTTTAAAAGACATGATTTATATTTATCATCAAATTATTATATAGTACAATCATATATAATACCATGAGTAATTGCATGAAAAGAGTAAACTGTGATTTAAATAACAGTAATTATAGTAGAGGACCTAGTGCTAGAGCACATAAAAAGGCAAGTAAAGGTGTAGAACGATATGAATACATAATGAGCCTCATGTCGGAGTAAAATTAATGGCAGGTAATATATAACTTACATCATCAGGCCTGGATTTACAATAGCGTCTCATTGTTAAAGAGACATCTCCAATTTCAGATAAAGCATTTTCTATTATCACACGTGGGAGTTGTAGTTCCACAACACCTGGGGCCAGATTTACTAAGCTGCGGGCAGGGGCGGCCCTAGGGTTTGCGGAGCCACGGCAGCAAGTACAGTGCCGCCAGGTTCATCATCCTTCACTTCCCGGAGACTGTGTATGTGTTGCTATGGCAACACAGCGCCGTTCACAGGAGGTGCAGGGCCCCGGGACCCGCGGGGCCATAGGCGGCCGTCTATACGGTCTATGCCGTGGGCCGCCTCTGGCAGGGGGTTTGGAAAAGTGGAGATGTTGCCCATAGCATAGCATCAGATTCTAGCTCTCACTTTCCTGTTACATACTAGAGAATGGCAACTAGAACCTAATTTGTTGCTATGGGCAACATCTCCACTTTTCCAAACCCGCAGCTTAGTAAATCTGGCCCCTGCATGCTGAAGGTTGCCAATGCCTGAACTAGAGACTCTCCTATCTTTATCAGTGTAACAGAGCCGAAAATGTTACCAGTAACTGCTGACAGACAGTGTTTACATCAGTAAATTTCCTCTTATTCCCTCCCCACAATACTTTATCCTCCACAACCAATGTACCAGAAGCTATTACTTTGTACAAGTAGCATTGTATAAATCTACAAGGAGTTCAGCAGCATTTTGGGTTATATGAAATGAAAATTGCACAGGTAATCTCAGATAAAAAATATTCTTCAATGACCATGCTGTCAGGGCCGGGCTAGCATGTCTGGCGCCCCCCTGTAAAACATAAATTTGCGCCCTTCTCCCATCGTGTGTCCTCC
>WWET01000521.1:201081-231740 GCA_011038615.1 Limnodynastes dumerilii
CCAGAGGTACGTATCGGCGTACCTCTGGATCAGGCCCTTTGTGTTTAAATTATACATATTTAGACACACACACCAATGTTCTCCCCAGAAAATGTTGCCATCCAGGTGGTATTAAATAGTAGCGTGTTGGGGGCAGTTTCATACTTTGCAATAATAATACTTGAGGAGATCCAGACATCTGTTCCCACTGTGGAGCTCCTCGCTGGTGCTACCCTACAAGGAGCTAAGCTTCTGAGGTATCAGAATCAGCTTGTTTGTCTGTAACTATTTTGTTCTGTTGGTTGCAATCTACTGGTGTGGGCAAGTAGACAGGGCCGGTGCTTTAAACTAGAAATCTGTGCCCTCCTGTTTAACTCCAGTAACCATCCTACATTACAGTATCAATGCAAGTGTTATAAAAAACAGAACACAATCTTGTAACCACAATAACAGAAAGCAAAGGCTTGTGGGGGCTTTTTTTTGTTAAACAACTATAACTTTAACTTGAACTGAGTGTGAAAACTGAACAGAAAGCCTGGGATAAGTGGGTGCTAGGGGTACAGTTGCTATGGGGAAACCATACCAACTCACCTTTAATCCAATCCACCCTATTATCAGCTCCCCTGCAGCCCCACTGAAGAAACAGTCCTCACATGCCATTGCTGGAGCTACACACAGAATAAAAACAGAGTGGAAGTTGCTCAATCAATTTATAAGTATATGTTAAACAGGTGCGTGAAAGGCAAGGGGTTAATCTGCTTGCCACAGAAACAAAAGGAAAGAAAAGCCCCAGCACACTGCCATAAACCAGTAACAAACTCTACTGTTCTATCTGTAAAATAAAAGCTACACACAGACTTCACGGGTGCCGCGAAAAGGGACGTGGCTTCATTGGCTTGTTGGTTAGACAGACATAGAGGATTCCCACCACAGGGCAGTTATTATAACAAGCGAGCAAATTTCCCCAAACGTTTTACATGAAGTGACAGTGTGAGGGGTCCATGTATCCCTCAGTGCCATGCACAGACAGTAGTCATGCACATAGGCATTGGTGATCAGCCAAAAGGTTGACAAGGCTGCAGCCACTATTCTTCCAATCATACAAGTGCTAAGAACCATTAACAATTAGGGCCAGATTTACTAAGCTGCGGGTTTGGAAAAGTGGAGATATTACCTATACCAACCAATCAGATTCTAGCTCTCACTTTCTTTTTACATACTAGAGTACATCAGCTAAATCTAATTGGTTGCTATGGGCAACATCTCCACTTTTCCAAACCCGCAGCTTAGTAATTCTGGCCCTTAGTCTGCTAGAAAGTACTAGGAATATACTGGTTAATAGCAGCTTCTATATTCCTCACCCTGCAGCAAGTCCTGTTCACACTATTTCGTCTTTATTAATTGCTTTTTTGCTATATTTACTGTAGAAGGAAGCATAGATATTGGCCTTTCATATGTTATATAGCAATAGCAATACATGAGAATACATTTGACAAATGTCACAGAGTGGGATACTAGACAATATATGGTAGCATGTACCAACCAACCTCAAACTTGTGAGCTGTGAGGTGGTCCAATTTTACTAGGAATGACTGAAAATGAATGTTATTCATATTAATAATGCTTTAGAAGCAAAAATACATAAAAATTACTTGATTTTAGGATTTTTTTGTAATTTAAAATAAAATAACATTTCATTTTTTTTTTTGACAAAACCAAAACACGACAAAGATTTAGAACCAAAACCAAAACCAAAACACTGACGCTCATCTCTACTATATATCTATACACACACATATGTAATAATATAAAGCCATATATGCACACACACATATGAAATTATATAAAGCTATATATGCGCACACACACATATGTAATTATATAAAGCCATATATGCACACACACATAGTTAATTATAGAACGCAATATATATACACACATATATGTCATTATCTAAAACCATATATGCTCACACACAGGTATATAAAGGTATATATCTACACACATACAAAACATACATGCATAACACTCACCCAAAATACAGTAAATATTACTTACATACACTTCTTACATTTTTAGCAGAAAGCTAAGTTGAATGCAGGAAGTGGGGATGGTGGATTGCAACAACAGCAGTAGCAGACAATGAACCAATGAAGGAGTAGACAATTACATTAGCTACTCCTTGATTGGTTGGATGTCAGGAACCAGGAAAAGGCTTTTGAAAAACTTTTCTGTGGAGCTTCTTGCATTGATGTAATGATGCTGCAAGAGACAGAGAGAATCTTCTCTGCTAGTGACTGGCTCTCTCCAGCAATACAGGGCACTGGCCGACCTCACCACCGGCCCATCTGGCATTTGCCAGAAATGCCAGATGGCCAATCTAGCCTGGGGTAATGCTAATTAATTGGGTTGCGGCAGAGTAAGTACTATTTTGTGTGATTTGCAGTGTGCATGCTGAGAAAGCAAATGCATATAATTACACCAATACGTACTGTATTCACTTTTGTCTCTGCCTGCAGAGGTAGACAGGACTTCAAGAGCAAAATAAATACCAGTAAGTGAAAATAGTTGCAAAAAGAATGGGAAAATTATATATATGAAGACACAGTAACCGTATTGCTGGTGAGCAAATAGCAGATAATGTTGATGTTGTTGGCCACCACCAGTAGAGAACAATGTACAGCTGAGTTTTCAAACCTTCTATTGTTATTGCTAAGTAAGAAAAAATTAGACTAGAGTGTAAGCTTGTAAGCAGGGCCCTCCTACCCACCCAGTCTGTTATAACCCAGTGTTGTTATAAAGATTGCTAAACTGTAAAGCGCTACGTAATCTGTGGGCACTATAAAAAAAAAACTGTTAAAAAATAAATAAATAAATAAATGCTAGTACAGTAATATTAATACTGCATTTGTTTATGCTTACAAATAGCATAATGTAGCTAAATGTAACTGCAGTGTTTTAGTTATCATTTAGTTTACTATTTTTATGCATTTTTATCTCTTGCTTTAAATGTCATAATAAAGAACTGTTAAAAGTATAGGTTGTAATGGATTGTGTGTTTTTTCTATAGTTACTTAGTTAAATGTGGTTTATAGTAACAAGTTCAGTGTTATAGTCTGAGGCAATTCGCTGCACATTTTTCAAAGTGATTGTTGATGAATTTGTCTTTGATCAGCCAATCACTGTGTCAGATTCTGATTTAAGATCATTCACAGGGGAATAACATATTTCCACTGTTATACAAATATACATCAACCTTAGGTCATGAGGTATCTTCAACAGAATTAGGAGGTTCTGGAGCTACCATGGCAACCAAGAGAGCTAAAAATTGGAACTGCACACTTTCTGTAATCCTACATTTGCTATATTACCATCTCATTAAATAATTGTTCCCTGTAACTTTGAATTGATCAAATTACATGAAACCTGGCTCATTAATTTTACATGCTGTTTAATTCATTTAACAGTAAATAATGTTTGCCTGGAACAGTAATGCACTATGCAGACCAAATCTCACTGGGATCCTCACTATATATTTGACACATGTTAATAAGACATTTCTCAGCATTTACCCAGTGTTTATCTACAACCAGGATATTACAGTCCCAAATCAGTTTTGTCAAAACAAATTTAAGCCCTTAACACATCTTCTAGGATTCTATGGACCTGCTTGTCTGTTAACTAGCAAGCTGATCCAGGAAATATACCAGATGTTCTTAACGTTATTTGTTCCTATGTCTAATACACTCTCCAAGAAAAATGACTATGCTCCAGCCATTCATAGCCATTGCCCCATTTACATTATTAAAATGCCAGCTTCTCAGAAAAGCATCAAAACTCATTTTCATCTGTTTTTTCTTTGATAAAATCCTATATTTTTAAAAACTTGAAACTAAACTTAAACTAGTTTGAAAATAAACTGCTATAATCAAAATATAATAAGTTTTTCATCTGCCTGTATTTCTAAAACCGATTATTTGGCATATTAAGCCATATTGACATATTGATATAGGTGCATATGGAGTAGCATATTATTATGAGGACTCTAAGTAGAACTCTAACCCTCATAGTAGGGCTTAAAATGCTTCCCAATACCCTTCATGTCTCTTCAACCCCTCTACGCACTCTCTACTATATGTATTTTAACCTCCCCATTCTTTTTTTTTCCAACCCTCCTTTACTTAACTTTACTGTCTTCTTTTTTCTTCTCTGTCTTCTGGCTTTGCTGCATGCTGACTTCAGCTACAGTAGATCACACTTTAGGAAGCCATACAGATTTCCTGATCCATACTGCAGGACCTTAATAGCAGTGCCACCCAGGCAATGTTCCTGTGTCTGTGACTGCAATGGTAGTCCTATGGTTAGGCACTAATGCTTAAATATCACAGAAAGGCAAGAAATCTCCTTGCATCCCTAACACTCTCCGCTCCCCTTCGCTGTCTAAGTAACTTAATGTTTAACTGTAATCTCAACAGATTTTGTCAGAGTATAAATTTACATGTTTGGCATTCATTTTATACTTACAAGGTTGGCATAGCTGTAGCCTGTCATACCTGCTTTTGTAGTGACTTTCAGAAGGTAGCCATCAAGGTCAATATGAAATTGAGGTGTTTCATAAGGCAATGATATCCGTGTTCCGTTCCACTTTACTGTGAGATGCTGTTGTAGGCTAATACTACTTCCTCCCATAACAAGGTCCACTGTTTTTGTCCAGGAAAAAGAGTGTGTGCGACGAGCATCGTTTTTTACTAACACTTCAAAAGATGAGGTAGAAGAGGAACAGTCTTTGGTCAAAACATATTGACAAGTTCCTTGAAAATTAAATGTTCGTCCATCAAAGGTATTGTAGTGGGGATCTCCAAATACAGTACATACTCCAGGTTCTACATCAAAACAAAGTAAAATAGTTAATGTGCAAACTTTAATTTTAAAATGTGAATACCCAAAAAATCTGTTTGTTTTAGATAAACATAATTTGGTTTGAAAATGTATTTACAAAAATAATTAAAATGTTGTTTCTCCATTATTGTAAGCTCTCATAAATGAAAAGGAGTACGTACAGACAGCACATGTGACATGAAAATTAGATAGCGATTTGGAACTTAGAGGACTTTCTTTTCCTTTTAACTCACTTTGTTTAGTTGAGGACTCAATAGCCAGGAAAAAAACACATAATAGTACCCCAATCATTCAAATAAAGATAACTAGATAAAGCAGATGTATGTGATATACACATTGACAGACAGACATTGATACATTTATACTAATATTGAAAAGGTGACATCAACATTTACCTATGCTGGTAGAAAGCAGAGCTACACAGGAGTTTGTGGATATATGTAATTGGTAGAATAGATATCATGTGAAGTGACATGTAAAGTGATAATCTTTTTAAAAGTGGATAAAATGAAAGAAAGCAGAGCTGATAGAGAGAGGGGTCATTGACATAGGCATATCTATAATGGGTGCAGGGTGTGCAGTGCACATGGGCCCCTCAGAACAGGGGGCCCTGTGGCATTCATCCTGCACCCAGGGTTGGCAGGGGAATTGGGGCCATTCGGCATTTCTTCCCTCTAATATCTTCCAGAGGGAAGAAATAGATGCCGAATGAGCCCCCTTCCCCTGCAGTAGAATTGTCCCTATTAGCGGGCCGAAAAAGGGGAGGAATTTATAGCGCAGTTAGACCCGCTCCTTTTTAGGTCCGTGAATCGGGACAGTCCTGTCTCGGGTAAGGGGGGGGGGGGCATGTACAAATCCTGCACAAGGGCCCCCTCACTTCTTAAAATGCCCTTGGTCATTGATAATATCGGTGGTGGCGGAATAAAATCTAATATTAGGGTCTGACATTGTAATAACAAAAGAGAGACACATAATCATATCTAACCAGACTTTGCATGTGGAAAATGACTGACTGTATTGCGGTACCGCACATGTGTGAGCATAAGGTTTCTGACATGGATCTGAATCCTCATGATCCTGGCTTCCATGCCCCAATGGGGCAGGACGCATGGTGAGCAGAGGGAGGCATTGTAATTGTAAAGTAAGGGCTTAGTAAAGTCATACAGCGGTGTTAGTAGCAAACTGAGAGTAATATTAGTATGGATAGTGTGCAAGATAGTGGTACTCATGTACCACAAAGGCATGGGAAAATGGGGCAGTGCGTAAAACCTAAGGAAGGGTCCTGCATGCAGAAGTCCTGTACGTGTGAAGGGAGTATTCTCTCCTCACACATACGGAACTTAGGATCTGACTATCAGGACTATCAGAAGTCTGTTGTTACCGCGGAGGTGTTATGCAGCGGATATAGTAGGGGGAAGATAGGCCTGTCACAGATACACAATAATGGAAAGATTAAAAACCAACTTACTCACTTTCAGTGCAAATAGGACAACATCCTTTTCTATTTAATATTTTCCCCTGTAAAACAGAGATCAATGAAATGTGAGCCAAAAAAAGAGAGTTAATTATACAATTCCTATAAAAGAATATCTATCTATCTATCTATCTATCTATCTATCTATCTATCTATCTATCTATCTATCTAATCTACCTATCTATCTGAATAAGGCCTCTAGCCTAAGTCCGAAACAGCTTTTATAGTCATCAGTTTAACAATGCACTAAAACAATGTAAAACACATATGTTACATAGTTAAAATGCCACTAAGACGATACTGCATAATTTACAAATCACATTTTTATCATAGTTGGAAAGACTTGACATTTCCAAAACAACACTTTAAATATGTTAGCATCTGCATGGTCCCCAGGCTATCCATCACAATTAAACCTATTCCAATGAATAAATCCATAAGTCAGTAGAAAATATAACCTTTAAGTATATCTATTGTTATATTTGCTATTATTTATCATCTAAAATATACAGTTATAGAAAATGTCATTACATCCTAATTAGCACACATACTGTATTTCTAAGTATTTTCTGATTTTCATCTAATAATCCTGATCTTTATAGCACAAGTAGAGTATGACACAAGAAATGGGCTTGGCCTTTGAGGAAATAGATTTCCTGTAGCTAGATTTGGTTATTGTTTACAAAAATTGAGTATCTGGGCTAATTTGCTAATCAATAAAGTTATGAGGTAGGAAAATGAGCTAACCTCATTGTCATCTGTATATTGTTTCTCAATTAACGCAAAGGAAATATCATTCAAATATGTCAAAAAATATAACCAGTAGCCACACTGTCATGCAAAATAAACTGTTTAATCAAAACTTAATTCGTGATTTGAAACCTTTTTTTTTATCTCAGCAGTCAAAGCTATAAGCATACAGAATTACACTAATGTAGAATTGATCTTTAAAAGTCATCGTTTGAAGATTACAATTAAACTCCAATAAAATGTAGTGATTGCCAACAGCATCCTTGCCATGAGTTCAAATAACGATGCAACATTCAACAGCACCACTCATTTCATAAACTCTGCTCACTAGCATAGGCTCCTGTTTTTATTTAAGGGATACGTTTTCCCATTGTTATTTAAATGTTAGCAACTAGTGGGAATCCCTAAGGAGTGTGATAATGGATATAATCCAATATTTCCTTAAGACTCTTTATAAGCAGACCATACTTTAGTCTTCCCAGTTTTATGAGGCTTTCAGTTTTATGTCTGAAGATTTTTCAGGCAAGACTAATCAGCCTTTTGTTTGGTTGTGCAACAGAAACAGCTGTTGGTTTTTTGTGCCTAATTTGGCAACAAAGTTACGGAGGCCAATTTTCATTTGTAATAAAGTACAGATGTTTATGAAATTAAATGCTTTCTACACCACAAATTCAAGAAACTGTTGTTATATTTATAACCAACCTGATGACCCTTCCCTAAAAATCTACTAGATCAACTTAATAGTCATTTAAGGTATACTGCAGGAGGCATCTCCCCTATTCTTTTTTTATTGACTGCAAGGTAATTTAGTCGATGACTAATAAGTGATAGCATTCCATCTCTTCTGAGACTGTTTCCAGTCTGCCTGTGTCTTTTTATGAGGTTTCCAGTGTAAGTCTGAAGTGAATGAGAGGAAAAAAAGAATGGAAATCTGCTATTAATGGACCAAAAAATCCCATTGAATTCTACAGAACCTATTTAAATAAGTTACCTTTGCACTCCTATTTTACTTAATCATTTTGACCTGAGTTTAGAACAGATGTTTTTTTGTAAGTTGAAAAAAGCATTATTATTCACTTTATAACCAGCAAGGTATATAACATGTGTTACTGTGTAACAGTCAAAATTTCCCATGATCTCTATCTGAGAAAAACATATACAAAATGAAAATGGTCCAAGCATAAGATAAGAAAGTAGATCTATAAAAGATGCATCTGCTTTGTAGATACAATTGCATCCATTGCACAAACCTAGGCTTACCTGTTGCAAGTAAACAAATCTACACTAGCATTATTAAATATTGACTATTTAATTGTGATGCTAACCATATATTTTTATTTTCTTATATTATATTATTATTAGTTTAATTCATTACTTAACTTATACCGTATCTATTTATCTTTTACATATCTCAGTCAGTGTTGTAACTGCATATTTACATCCTAGCTTTTTTAAATTTTCATATTATTTTTATCCTTGTTATTACTGTATTATTCCTATTATTTTTTTATGTTAATTTACCTACCACTCCTATTGTACTTTTACTCTGACTGACTTCCCATCACCATATCTCATTGCCCAGGTGTCCTCCACATCTTTCACCTTGATCTCTCTGTTCAATATCCCCTCTCATTCCCCCCACATCATGACTTGTAGATCCTATATCCTGAACCCTGCACCCTTTATGACTCCCCCCCTCTCCCTGTCCCATTCCCATCTTAACCCCCCGCTCTTGCCCTCTCCCTCATGCACTTTTCGCCCACCCCAATCCTCTTCCCCCTCTTCCACCTCTCTGATCATCCAACCCTGCCAACCTTACCAACATTTCCAATCTCCCCACCCTCCCCTTCTCCTGCGCTCTCTGGAATGCAAGATCCATCTGTAACAAGCTCACAGCCAAACATGATCTGTTCATCTCTAACTTTTTCAACCTCCTAGCTCTCACCGAAACATGGCTCTCCCCCACTGACACAACCTCACCCGCTGCTCTGGCCTATGGGGGTCTATCCTTCTCCCACTCTCCCAGATCTGGTGACCATCATGGTGGCGGCATCTGCATTCTCTGCACAATCCACCCTGAGCCATCCCTTATCTTCTTTTCTTTTGAGGTCCACTCCATCCACTGCCTGCTCCTATCTAGCCCACCTTTTCAACCTTTCTCTCTCATCTGGTATCTTCCCTTCCTCTCTAAAGCATGCCCTTGTCTCTCCCATTCTCAAAAAACCTAATCTGGACCCTACATCCCCTCCAGCTACTGACCTATATCCCTTCTCCCCTTAGCCTCCAAACTTCCTTTTGTTTCTGTAGCAAGCAGATTAACCCCTGCCTTTCACGCACCTGTTTAACATATACCTATAAATTTATTGAGCAACCTCCATTCTGTTTTTATCATTGAGTGCTTAGTCTACCAACGTCTCATCAGCTACCTTACTGACAACTCTCTCCTGGACCCCCTCCAATCTAGTTTCAGGCTCCTCCATTCCACTGAGACTGCCCTTACCAAAGTGATCAATGATCTGTTATCTGCAAAATCCAAGGGACACTACATCCTCATCCTTCTTGATCTTGTCAACTGCTTTGACACCATTGACCATCCTCTTCTGCTTCAAACCCTCTGCTCATTTGGTCTCAATGACACTGCTCTCCTCTTGTTTTCCTCCCATCTCTCTGACTGCACCTTCTCTGTTTCCACCCCTAGCTCATCCCCCCCCTCCGCTCCCTGTTGGTGTCCCCCAGGGCTTTGTCCTTGGCCTGCTTCTCTTCTCCCTCTATACCTCCTCGCTGGGTAACCCTATCAGCACCTTTGGTTTCAACTATCACCTCTACGCTGATGACACCCAAATTTACCTTTCCTCCCTTGACCTCAACCCCTCTCTTCTGTCTAAGATTTCCAAGTGGCTTGCATCCCTATCCACATGGATGGCCAAATGCTTCCTCAAACTGAATATGGAAAAAACGGAAATCATTGTCTTTCCTCCCCCTAGGATTTCCTCCCCCTTCTCCATCAACATAACCATTGGTGATACCTGTCTCCTCATCTCATCAAGTTCCCTGCCTAGGTGTCATCCTTGACTCCTCACTTTCCTTTATACCCACATCCATGCTCTCTCTCATTCTTGTCGTTTCCACCTATGCAACATTGCACGCATCCATCCCTTTCTCACCAATGAAGCTACCAAAACCCTCATCCACTCTCTAGTCATATCACGCCTTGACTACTGTAAATTCCTCCTTGTTGGTCTCCCACTCACCCATCTTGCCCCCTTCAATCTATACTCTATGCTGCTTCCAGGCTCATCTTCCTCTCATGCCGCTCTACCTCGGCCTCTCCTTTATGTCAAACCATCCACTGGCTACCTGTCCACTTCAGACCTTTCTTTAAACTCCTTACCCTCACATTTAAAGCCATCTCCTCATCCACTGCTCCTACCTCTCTTCCCTCATCTCCATGCACTCCCCTTCCTACCCTCTCTGTTCTGCTAACCACCACTGTCTAACCTCCCTACTGATCACCACATCTCAAGCCCGTGTCCAGGACTTCTCCCGTGCTGCACCTCTACACTGGAATGACCTCCTTTCTTCAGTCTGACTCCCTCCCACTTAATGTGTTAGCTCACATTAGCAGGGCCCTCCATCCTAGTGTTGTTCCCTCCTCCAACACTTCCCACCTCACTTTGTACCCTCTTTTCCCCCTCTGCTACCCTTTTAACCCATCCCCACCTGGTGGTTCCCTCTCAACCTCGTCCCTGATCTGCCAAGCTTGACACCTCTCATTTTGCCTTGCTGTCTGTGCTTGCTTCACTTTATTGTATTTTTGTGATATTTTTATATTTATATTTATATTGTATTTTATTATGTACTATGCTGTTCTTCTCTACCCTGTATGTCTGTACTTTATTCTGTTGTATTTTCTATGGCGCTGCAGACACCTTGTGGTGCCTTATAAATAAAAAATAATAAGAATTAAATATGCCCCATAGGTGTAGGTCAGACGAACAGTCCTTTTTCGAAAGAGCCATTATACACCACCTAATTCTGAAGTGGCTCCCAAATCAATTGCTTCTGCCTCCTACCCTAAGCCTTATTCTAATCCTAATCCTTACCCAAACCCCCCCTTCCATTACCCTAATCCTCTCCTCCCCGCAGCCTGACCCTAAAACTCCTTTCCTTGCTGCCTAACCCTAAGATTGATACCTCTGATGAAATGGCGTCTGCTGCCATGAAACATGTCAGGTGAATTGCTGAACTATTTGTTGTAAATTCTTTATTTATACAGTTTCATTTTCAAGCTCGTCCGATGCGCGACCACTCTCGACTGACAGCAAGCCACGCCTCCCTCTAGGCCTTATTTGTGTCAATTGCTGAACAATTTGTGAACTTTCTGTGGCATATATAACCTCTACCCCTTCATTGTGGGCTCCCACCAGCCGATTTTTCAAGTCTCCCATTTTTTTCATCCAACGGCCACACCAGCCCGACTTTCTCCCCATCTAACAACTACCTCCGCCTCGCAAAAGACCTCCGTTTTACGGAGTATGGGAGTTTAATTAGTGGCTAACGAAAGACTGTCGTAACCACTACTCTGCAACGGCCTGGAGAACCTAATCATTCCCACCATCCACCAGCTGTCTCCTCTTCAAAAAAGACCTCCGTTCTACAGAGTACAGGAGATGATTCAGCAGCACCTGAGAGACTGCAGGCACACAGATCCAGCGCGGACTCGCATCAGCCGGCTTGGTGAGCAATTTTAAAATTATCTTTACAATTTGCTATTTAATCGGGAAAAAATTCTGTTTGGCTCGTTAGGGGAATTTACATTACCACAAGAGGATTTTATGCAGCTGAATGACCTTAGTCACTTTTCGATAGATTTAAAGTTCCATCTTTTTCTTTTTTGCTCTAACTGAGATCCTATGCATGCACACCGTTAAGAACTATGGGCTATATTTACAAAAAAAAAAAAAATTACCCCAAAGAGAAGCTGCTCCAGGCTCGCCTGTGTTTGCGGCGAGCCTGGCAGCTTCCCCTTAAAAATTTACCAATACAATACAACAGTCAGCCAGTCATGTACCATGTAGTGATTATGGGCCTGATCCAGAGCTACGAAATTTTCGCACGACGGGCGAATGCGAACGTTCGCTCGGGCGTATCAACATACACGCCCCTAACACTCCCATAGTAAAGTCCCTGCTTACGGCGGCTATACCCTACACTGGGTACGACCGTCGGCCGTACGAATTTTCGCACAAAATACGCTGAGCGTACGGGCTTAGCACGCCCATACTGTACAATTTAAATGGCTATCCCCGCCTCCCTGTAGTAAAACGGGCGCCCAGGCGACCATCGTACTGAACGCACGCCCATCGAGCGAAAAATTCGCTCACAATACGACCGCTATTCGCTCATGACGCCCAGGCGACCGGAAGCTGTCATACTGGGCATGCGCGTTGCAAATTTTTTACCGAATTTTCGCTTACGATGAGCGTACGCTCGCTTGCGGTCGTAGCTCTGGATCAGGCCCGAAGTCTCTAACGCCATCCTCAGATGGCGTTATTTTTTCCTTCACTGCCGAACCAGAATTTCGGCAGTGAGGGATAGTAACTTGTAGTTAGTGCTGGTACCCGTTAAGATCAACGGGCCAGCAAATCTTTATGAAGTGTTTGTGCATCGCCATGGAAACAGCAGATTTCCATGGCGAATGCACTTTAGTAAATTTTAAAATGTTAATTTTCAAGTGATAATGAGCGTTTTAGTGTTAAAACACCCATTATCACCCAAAAATTTAAATAGTAAATGGAGCCCTAACTCTATACTTACCTTTATCCGGATAATCAAGATTGGACTTTATTTATCTTCACCATTAGCCACGTTTTATCATTTGAATTATTTAAATTATTTTAGTGTTTACATTTAATACATTGTTTACATATCTCTTGATACAACCAGCAGCATAATATCTTTTATTTTTTATATGGTTAGTTTCTGTTAGCGCAGCACTAATTTCCTTTTTGTTGTTAACCCTAAGACTCCCCTACCAGCAGCCTAATCGTAAGATCCTCCTCCCCGTAGCCTAACCCTAAACCTCCCCATGGAGTGCTATTCCCCTGTCCAGTCGATGCAGTGTTGCGATGGATCTGTGGCAGTGTTTTCATACTTACCCATTTAAACATTTTTTTTCAAATTAGCGCTATTTTCGAATAAAAGTAAAACGAAAATGAGCTTTAAGTTGTCTCTATTTCCGAAACAGAATGTTCACAGCGGCGATTGCATCCAATGCCCCAATATGGCTCTATATCATATAAGTAGAACTAGACAAACCCACTAGGTGGAGTAATACAAGCCCACTGTGCAGGAATTAACACACCCTTAAAACAAAAATCAATGGACCTGATCCGGACCTCCATGCAAAGCCTCCTTGCAACCCTCCAGGCACTTCATCTGACACACCTGACCAGTGCATGTGTCAACTGACCACAGCTACTTAGTTATTTATAAACAATGAATCAGCTGCTGCGGCTAATTATAAATAATAAATCACATGGGAATGTGATTAGCTTCCGCTGCTGATGAGTTCTTTTTATAAACAGTGCTTAGTACTGATAACAATTTAAGCTAACAGCTGCATCTACTATACAGAGCTGTGGCTGCCTTCTACAGTATAGCATTAGCTGTCTAGGATGCCTCCAGTAGTAGTAGTGGCTGAGCTTCTATCCACTTAGTACAGATAGCAGTTCTGACCAACCCCTTCCACTACTACTGTGCGGTAGCATCATATACAGAGCAGTGGCATACTACTGATATATTATAGCAGGTGGACGTGGCTCTGTGATCGTACTGGCGAGTCCCACTTCCCCCTCCCCCAGAGCTCTGAGCAGGGGCCCGGTTCCTACACCCTAAAGGCGAGCTTGAGAGAGCCATCAGGAGATTCCTGAGAAACCAATTTTTCATTATATCATGGAGGGCGCAGGAGAGGACTTTGTAGTTAGCAGTTGACTCCTTCCAAATATTCTCATGTGATATTTATTATTCCACCTGTAAGCTATAAAGACACATTCTTGGGTGTATCCAAGGATAGACATAATGGGCCGGATTCACACCTAAGAAACAGTCGCTTCTTAGGTGCGTATCTGTAGTAAAGGACCTACTGCGCATGCGTAGTGGGTCCTTTATGCAATCTACGTACCAGTTGGGTACATAGATTGCCTCTGTACGGTCTTTAAAGACTGCACAGAGTATTTTAGGGAAAAAGAGGCGGTGTAATGCCGCCTCAGGGAGGGATTAGGAAGATGTGGTAGGGGGAGGTATTTAGATTAGCTGGGGAGGGCGAGGGGGAGGTGGGTAGCAGCAATGTCTATGTGGACATTGCACAGACAGTTAATGTAGCACTATGGCACTTGTAAGTGCCATAAGGTACCCAAAACGGGGGGGGGGGGGCAGGATGGGCGAGTTAGGTGTGTGTCTGTCCGCATTTAACTCACATCGGATCTGTGAATTTGGTCAAATATCCATATAAATGTTTATTAATAATAAACATAATATAATACAAAACGAATATAATAAAATCAACTTCAGTGAGTGATTTAACTACATATACTAATAAAATGACAGTAAAAAACTTACTTGGGGGCAGCTGTTGACTGGAATGCATTGCTTCTTGCGACATTCTGTCTTGCCTTTCACACAAGAACAGATGGTGCAATTGACAGAGGACCACATCTCTCCATCCTGCAAAAAAAGCCAAAAAGTGCAGCCATCAGCTGAGGCTTTCAACAGCATGTGATCCCACTCATGTATCAAACTACAGGAGAGAAATTATTTCATCCCCACTGGGCCTGTATCATTATATAACCTAAATTGTGACTTATGAATAAGGTCTCTTTTTTTTAATTGAGAAGATCTGCTTAAAGCAGAAGTAACCGATTATCCTATTAGAGTCTGTGGTGTATTCTCACCGCCAATTATGTTGTGTAATTTATACAGGATATAAGTGTACTCACTCCCATGTATGTTATAGGAAGCATGATTATGGAAGAGCAATTATAGTCTACAGATTCCCTTACCCACCTGTAAATAATATTAAAATGACTCACACAAAAATAACTTATTTGTGATACATATATGCTATTGCTAATTAATATAGTGTAGATATAGTACCAATTAAGGTATACTCTAAATATTTACTTATCTGAGAATGCAAATTTAAATGTAAATTACTATTTGCAGATCACTTAAAGTGGTGGCGAGTCTCACACTGATTGGTGGATGGTTCGCATTATCCACCAACTACAATGCAGGAAAAACAATGTGTCCTAAAGGAGCTGTAGGAAATTATTTTTAAAAGGGAGCTGAGGAAGGGAAGGCGAGGGTGGGATGTATAAAATTAAAGTGGGTGGATTGGGTATCTAATCTGGGGTCTGATTTTAAATAAGAAAGTGGAGTCTAATCTGGCCTATGACTATTTCCAATATGGATGTAAAGTTCTGATCTTGGGTTTACTTTTAAAGTGGAAGTTTATTTGTATGAATTAACATTGTTGTGTGATTTCAATTAACTATTCAGATATTTATGCACTCTTTGTAGATTTCTGTATTATATATAAGATAAACTTTTGATATTTTTTTGATATTTTTCATGCAAAATCCTTGACACTCCATTAGTCTTCTTTGATTCTTGCCTATAAAAATCTTTTGATAGAAGTATAGTAATTAACAAAATGATTGCATGCTCATTTATTTATTTACTTTTTGGTTTTATCTCTATCTAATAAGATGGAGGCCAGATCTAGGAGACGATTTCATTCCCTGCGATAGTATAAGCATGAACTGTGCATATGTATATAATATATCTTTTAGATTAACTAAACTTTTCCCTCGTACCTCTATGGGCCATAACATCAAATATGTGATGCAGCTTTTCATGATGTGTTCCAGAGGCACATCACACTTAATAGAATCAGCACCCTAGTGTCTGAAACATTTGTTTAACCTTAATTTATAACAAAAGTCCCTCTTGGTCAAATGAAGCATAGGGTCTGATCCAGAGTTGCACTTACACCTTTTTTTAAGGTGCAAGTGTAGACCTGAGCAGTACCATGTTAAACAGCAAGGGGAGAAAATTTAAACTGTGAAAATCTGAATTACAATTGAGAGGTGAAGTTTCTTGGCTCAACTCTAATTTATAGATTAAACATAAAGCTATGCAGTATGTGAGTTCTATGTACAAAAGTAAAGTATTTTCCCTGCATGCAAAAGAATTTAAAATAATTTGCACCCCTTACTTTGCAAAATGCTTTAGCTGAGTTGTACACTTGCACCTATTTTGCTCTTACTCCCAAACTCTGGATCAGCCCCATAGTCTTTAATGAACCAATTAAAAACTGCCCACTTAAGAGGCGTTCATTAAAAAATGTTATATCTGACAATGAGGCAATTTTATGAAAAATATATTTGAAACATAAGTTTAATTAAGCCTTATTATTAAATAAAACATTTGTTGATGTGTAAGGTTCTGGACCTGATGCAATATGAATATGATACTTTTTGATCATTTTTGATGAAACCGCATGCTACATGGAGAAACGCGTTATGCATCCCTTTTCTTTTCAAAGAAGTGACTGAACCACTGCCGCACTGTGACTTGAGATCTAGATGCATGTTATGTGATTAAAGAGCCAGGGGTTAAAGCAATAACACCGCTGATAGACTCACACTGGCAACTATCTAAACAGCGATACAAAATAGTACATTCAGAACTCCAAACTAAGGTACTGTTTAGTACATTTACTCCACCTCTGTGAATGTGAGAGACACTCATTGTCAATGCCAACTCTCAGCTATTTGTTGGGGTAAGTTGTGTCAGTGCATTGTAACGGGACCTGGGAGCTGTCAATGAACATAAGCACTGTAATATGAAATAACCAATTATTGTATCTCTGTCAGTGATGATTTGTGAGAGTAATATAGAGACAGAGTCTATCTTCAGCTGTCTGTTGGAGACGTTTGCACTACCATATTACAACACAACTTTGGAACTGTTTATTGACACAAACATTGGTTTTGCAGCAATTACAAGCTGTCTAATTGTCTTTTAGGAGATTCTGCTGTGTTGTTCACGCTTGACAACATGAGCCATAAACGAACATTACTTATAACCACAACAGTGTTTTGCTTTTCAGCGCTCCGGCTCTCTATTAATGCTATTAAGCTCACTTATAATGTCCAAGGGTGACGTTTGGTCTAAGTATGCACCTAAAAGATCTAGGGGACAGAAACTGTAAGGGGGGGGTCCAAGTATTAATCACGCACACAGGTCCACTGATTTCATAAAACACCCCTGATATTACATGTGAGTTTCATCTCTTAAACAATGCTTTGTGCAGTGTTTTGCTTTTACAACATGTTTCACTTTTGCTGCGGCTCAGAGAATAAAGTCAGTGGTTTGAAGCTAACATAATGCATTTGAGTTACTAGTAAGTTAACAAGTGGAAAAGATCACAGTAATCTGACAACATTTGATTATTTGATGATAATTATAATAATGACAAACTAATGAATTTTTACAAAAAATTCTAAACATTTTGCAATACAGCATGTTATTGTCATTTTATGCAGTCATCTTTTCCATATCTTGATCGGATGTTAGTTTTCATAGGTTGTTTATAAGATTACAAAATGCTTACCCTAAATATCTTGTTTCCTGACTTGCAGACTTTCACTTCTTCGGCAGGAACATAAGAGACACACTCATCACAACAGTGCTCTTGTCCATTGTTACATGTTCCAGCCGGAGAACATTTCCTTCTACAGACTACAGTGGAGTCCTGGATAAAAAGAGAGTAATCAAAAGTTTTTACCATACATAACAGATCATCTAGTAAAAAACTTTGAGCTTAGACTCTAATGCAGATATGTACATCAAATAATTATAAACAGAATTATACATGGCAAAGAAAATGCAGAGAACTAACGTTGGTAATAAGAGGAATTTTCTTCACTAAGGAAACATAATGTAAATACCATTTTGAAGCAGGGATAAGGTGACAGCAGCTTTAAGTAAACTAGATAGATTATTTAACTATGCTTTCATATAAAGGTTCTGTTTATACCACAACCCTTCTACATAAATTTAAACCTTGACTGATCAGCCTGTGTAGATGTTTATTCTCAGCCAGTAGCTTCCATTCTTCTGATCTCATTACCTAACTAACTAACTACTATACTGTATGCAGCTATTTAATCAATTTCATAGCCAGTCAAAGTGATTAACCAATGTCTCCTACAAATAATTTTTGCTGCTGTGCATTCAATGATTTCATTGACTTCAGGTGGTTCAATCTCCAACCAATGAAGACTGCCAAATGAACAGGAGATGAAAAGTGCATTCAGTAAAACCGTAGTCCTATGCACCAACAAAATGTGAATAAATGTTGGTAACAGCATACTATTATAAGAAGTTAAGGAAATCATTTACTTTTAGGAACATAATGCCTGATTCAGACCTACAATGTTGCGCTGAGCGTACTAACGCTCAACGTAACATCTATTCACTCCCCCGACACTCCCCCTGTCCCAGCGTAATTACACACTGTTACTCTGGCTGAAGGCTACCCTAACTTCAGCCAGCGTAACAGAGTGTAATTACACTGGGCACCGGACCATAACTCACTAACCCTGCCCTCCCTTCATCATTTTCCTGCCTCCCACGCCTACCTTCCCTAACTGCAGCGTCGTTATGGCGAGGAATGCCCCCTCAACTATGCTGCAGTTACGGACACCCTATCCTCAGTAAAGAAATTCCCTAACTACGCTGGGCAACATCTGCCCGATGCATTCGCAGATTGGCTAAACAGACGATCTTACGCATAGGCCCGCCGTAACTACGGATCAGCCCCATAGGGTGTGCGGCAGATGTTACTCATTGTAACTCTGATTGTTTGTAACTTGTACGTAACTCCATATGATAGGATGTGGCATTCATGCGCAAGCCAAAAATACAAATTGTGGGTGAAGGGAGGCATTTAAAATTTAAAGTATGGGCTGGGTTAGGCACTTACGTAAGACAAGGCATTAAGTATGGTCAGAGATGTGCAAGGAGAAGTTAAGGTAGGGTTCTGAACACGTAAGTCAGCTAAGTTACATAAGTAAGAGGGGAGTGCCAGTGGGAGTGCATTATTCTTAATAGTACGTAAGTTAGGTATCCCTGTCTATGTAAAACAACCTTCATTCTGGATCAGGCCCATAAAGCACATCAGCTTAGCCATCATTTGTCTCAACACCAGAACAATTTAGAAAATGTTGAAATGATCAACATGTGAAAAATGACTTGAAGGACTGACATGTTTTTTCATACATGACATTATACTACTTACATTTTTTTTTTTACCTCACTACATCCTCCCACCTGCTTAAGGTATTATACTCTTCTAATTGGGAAGACTTTTCTATTCTGATGATTTATCCTTTTATCTGCTCAGACTGATGTCATCATGACATAATTTAAAGGATTAGACTATGGTCCACTGGCACAAGTGGTGCTAACTACAGTACTCTTACAACATTTATATTAATGAGAAATACTGTACATACATGGAGCTACTGTTTATCCTCTTTATCACATATTTGGCATCTTTCTAATTATTTGTTCTCCAACTTCATGACTGCAACATACTTAGAAAATGTATTGTATACTATTCATAAAAACCTCTAGATATAACTGAAAACAATGCATTGTGTTAGTCAGCTTTCTTCTTTGAAGTAAACTCCTACGTACTGATACAACAATCACATTTTACTCTGTCTCTGAGTTACAATGACTGCAGTATGAAATGTTTATTCCTTTGCTGTATCTGTACAAGTGACACATGTGAGAAAATGCATCCAAGTGGAAAGCTTATATTTGTCTGCAGGAGCCTTACTTACCCTGCAGGTGCATGTTGTACAGCTGTCATACATAAAGCTGGAATGATTGTCATAGACATCACTTCGAAACAAACAGCTGCCAGAAGGTAGGTCAAACACTTTTCTTTGGCCTAAAATGCAGCAATAAAAATAAATGAAAAAAAGCAATCAAAGAAAATAAAATAATTCCAAATATAAGGTTATCTTTCTTATTCTTCATACATCAAGTTAAGTAACCCTTTAATAATGAAACTTTTTATTTGTTTTAGCTAACATCCAACAATGAATTTTCGATATCTCTTGGGCGAGAAAAAAGGAATGTCTGCCAGACACAGTCAGGCTGCTTTACAGACACAGGGAACTGAATCCAGAGTCTGAATATACACTTATTTTTTCATATCGAGTCATCGCAGCAACTTTTAGCACTGACTGTGCAGCATGGGGCAAGCACAACAGCATATGCAGAGGGCCTAATCTGTGTCCACATGATGTATGCCAATCCAGGCTCTTAGGACCCAATCCAGAAGTGAACATATGCACGATTACAAAACATATCTTGGGTGAGTTTGCACTGTACATGCTCAGAAACAATATGCATACAATTGTATGCGATTCAGACTCGACTTTAAAGTAGGTTTAAAAATCATTTAACTCAACCAGGCAACAAGGACGGGATGTAATAATCAGGTATGTAAACTTAAACACATATCCATTGTCACACCAACTGGTAGACCAGAGGTGGAACTGGACAAGAATTGGATAAATGTATACTTATCTTTAGTCTTATTGTTTATGATGTCCTGCTGCCCTTCTCTCTGATTGGTGGATACAAAATTGTTAGAGAATGCTGCCAGGCATTTCTGACAATTTAAGTATCTTCTGTTTGCCTCCTGAGCAGCAGCTTATACATAGTAAGTGATGACGGCACTCTGTATCCAACAATGGTTTTGGATCATCTCTTTAAAACCCCACACGGGACTGGAGTCAATTTGAAAGGTCCTGGGTTGTTTTTCAACCTGGGTCCTTCACAAAGACACCTGTTTGGACAGCTTTCTTTACTATTGCTTTGGCAACAGTAAACAAATTTGTAGCTAGGAGCCGCGCGCAAGCAAAAGAGACGGACTGCTTTTTTTTTTGTACTTATAGGTCTCCTTTCTGGTCCTTCTGCCTGCATTTTCACTATTTGCCACTATAAATTTAATACATAAATGTCCCCTTTCTGGACCACCTGCAGGCAGACCAGAAAGGAGACATGCATGTACTAAATTCATAGTTGCGAATAGTGGAACTGCAGGCAGACGGACCAGAAAGGAGACCTATAAGTACTAAAAAATGAAGTCTGTCTCCTTTCCTCTATTTTTCTTAAAGTCCCATAGTTTATTAAAAGAGTGAAATCCTCTTCCATTTATTCAGCCAGTAAGAGCTGTTCTTAGGCTGGTTGACAGTTGCTTTCCAGGGCAGTCCCAGGAAATGTAGGCACATGTGAAAGGGTCAGACCTGGGAATTTACCTGGTGTTTGTGGACTTATAACAAGGCTTTTTTTTTTTACCCAGCATTTCACCCAGGAAAAACCCAGTTAGAAAAGCCAGAGATTTTACAGAGGTGCTGATGTGAAAGCGGTATAAGAAATAATTTTTACATTGTCCTTTTAGCAGCTGTTTGAAACCTAATTTATTTATTTCATGTCAAACTCAAAATCCTAATTGGGCCAAACAATCAAAGTCTAAGTCACAAGAAAATAAAAAGTCTCATCCAGCCTCCCCAATATTCCTCATCATGGACCGTATTCACACTTAAGAAAGTGCTGCTTTTTTAGGAGCGGTTAAACGGCACATGCGTAATAACTTTATTTACACAAGCTACGTAGGATTTCGGCACGGAAATTTATTAAGCACGGACTTCAAATCCGTGCTTAGTGAGATATGTACGCATGAGCGTGCCAGTCCTATGTAAGTAGGAAGTTGAGCAAAAGTGGGTGGGGGAGGCATTTAAATGGCCTATAGGTTAAGAATGTACGCACGAATCTAAGCAACTTAAGCACAAATATATGCACAGATATTTAAGGTTGACCTATGATGACGGAAGTTAGCTAAAATCCGTAAGTACGACGGGAGTGTCATGGGAGTTGCCTTGCCACTTAGGTGCGCATTTTTGCGAATCCACACTTAAGTGTGAATACGGTCCCATATCGCTCCAGCCTCCCCAGTATTTCCCATTCATGTGTCTCCAGCCTCCCCAGTATTCCCCATCATGTGTCTCCAGTCTTCCCAGTATTCCTTATTTATGTGTCTCCAGCCTCCCCAGTATTCCCCATTCATGTGTTTCTAGCTCCCAGTATTCTCCATCATGTCTCTCCAGCCTCCCCAGTGTTCCCCATTCAAGTGTCTCCAGCCTCCCCAGTATTTCTCATCATGAATCTTTAGCTTCTCCAGTATTCCATGTTGACACAGCTGATCTAAATCATAACTACATAAGACTACAATTGAAATTGCTAATTCATAAGAGATGTGAGCCAAAGTTTCATAGGAACTACCAACCCTTGAGTTTAATCATAGCTTCATAGCTGTGAAACAAATAAAGGTCATAGGCATTTTAATATACATTACACTACATAGCATTTATTTTGTAGACAAATTAATTAGGCTTATTGGGGTAGATCCAGAACTACGTATGCCGTACGTTTATTCGCGGAGCGTATTTTCGTGCACGGACGTATTTTGTCAAGTTACGCTGCCCAAACCCTACCTTAACTTTTTCACACGTAACAGCGTACGTCCGCTAACGGACGTATAGACTACGTGAATGTACGCCGCTTAGCACGCCCATACTGTACACTTTAAATACCACCCCCCGCCTCCTTCACGTATTTCAGACGTATTTTGGAGTAACATAAATTTGGCACGCCCACACGTAAGTATTTACGTGACACATACGTGAATGGCCCATATGTTCACAATTACGCTACATGAATGTGCGTATTTTCTATGGTGCGCATGCGCAGTGCGTTTTAAACTGTGAATTTACGTCTCCGCCATGCGTAAATTCACTCCAATGCGTAGTTCTGGATCAGGCCCATTATGATTAACATCTGATATAAAATAATGAGTGCAAAACAAAAAAAAATGGTAAATGAATGTACTATTTTTGTTACTATATACATAAGGTGCAGAGACCAGGAGAAAAAAGAGATACTGCTAATGGCGCACACATATAGTATTAGCCCAAATATAGAGTTAAACCTTTGTCCAAACAAGGAAAACAAGGTTACACAACACCACTATCGTCAAATAACCAGTGACAATAGACATAAATGATTGAATCATTAGAGATAGCACGAACAATTGTGATTGCAGAATTAGAATCTGGCATGAGTGGGTGTATGATCTCATTAAAACATAACATTTAATATGATTGAATTAAAAAATATTGCATCACAAACAAACAGCGAAATATAAAAACAAATGCAATTTATACCCAAAGCTAATACTATATGTGTGTGCGCCATTAGCACTATCTCTTTTTTTCTCCTGGTCTCTGTACTTTATGTTTTGCTATATAGTATATAGATACTGAACAGGCAGCAGCACCCCACATTTATTCTGGCATTTGTAATTATTTTGGCTTTTTTGCGGAGGTATTATTTTTCCAATGCCAGTGGGTGGTCAAATTTTGTGAAATATTGTGAAATGAATACATTTTTCTCTAAGATTTACATTGTAGCCCCTTTTTTCCTTATATAGTTTTTTTGGTCTGTGCGAATCAACTCCCTTTTTGCCTATTTTTGTTACTATACTATTGTGTATATAAATGAAAACAACAGACGATATATGAAGTGACATAAAAAGAGGAGGACGCCAAAAAAAATCAACAAACACCTATTATAAAAAATAATTCTGTAAAAGTCCTGTTTTGCCTCCCACAACAGACTGGCTGCTGGTATACATTTTTGTTAGAAATCTAGCCTTATTGAAAACAAACCACAGGCAAATGGCACAAACGAAGCCATATTCATAAATCACAAGAATATTATACTTATGTGCTCGAGAGAGTCCCATTAGTTAGTGCCACTCAAACTGTGCTACATAAAGAACTGTATTGGTTAAAGAAAAATCCATCAAACAAATTGTGTTGTGAGGTTTCTCTTGTTTACTTCATTCGGCAGCAAACAGGACTATAAACATATGAAATGTCTTACAAATGTGCTAGTGGTTGCTTTAACTGGATAGTTTCATTCATCATGACCACATGGTTTGTCAAACCTCCTACATCTTTGGCCACCCATCAGCCATGAGTAACACAAACCTTTACAGATACAAAGTATTCTTTCACAAACCAGAAGCATTTTCATTAGAGAAAATGTGTTATTCTATATCAAAGACAACAGCATTTTCTTTCCAGAGTTACTTTTCTATGCTAATAATTGTTTTTGTATTTTCTTTTAAAGAAAACACACAAAAAAAGAGCTTTGCAATATAAAGTGAAAAATTCTTAAAAGTTTGCTTCGTTATTTACTGATTTGTTTTATTCCTTCTTTGTTTACAAGTTTCCTTTCCACTTAAGCTCACATGTTAGTTCCCGTAACCTGAAGTTCATATTTTGAAATCAATGAAACCAAATATTTCAAATAAACTAGTTATTGAGGGAGATGCACAGTAAACTTTTTGTCTGCAGTCATTAGGACAAACCTTATTGCACCTGCAAACTAAGGCCTGTATTCAGAGTACCGGATGTATAACATATACGTCCGGTGTTTAGCAATTTTTACTACTGCGCATGCGTAGTAATTTTTTAACGTAATCTACGTTAATACGCACCGCATTTACGCAATCTACATAAGAAAAAGATACGTAGATTACGTGAAAAAATGACCACGCATGCGCAGTAGTAAAAATCGCTAAACACCGGACGTGTTTACCTGTGATGGTGCCATCTCTTATGATGCAATGAGGCAGGACACAGAACTATGATTTCATATAGCACAGTGCCCGCTCCCAGTCTGGCTGACATTCAGAAAATGCTGTCCACCTTTCTCTCCATGCAAATTAAGAAGTTATGTGGGGCATGGAGAATGAATTGATTATTTGATTTTGCATGCAGGAATGATAGATAAGTTTTGCTTAGGTCACACAAGGAATTAACAACTTGGGCCTGATCCAGACTTAATAACGACAGTCAATGCGCGTGCGCAGATGTCACTCATCGTAGCTCTGACTGTACGTAACTTGTACGTAACTTTTTACGAAAGGGCGTGACATCCCTGTGCAAGCTGATTACACATGTTGGCAGAGGGGGCATTTAAATTGTACAATATTGGCAGGTGTAGACCCTTACGAATGACAAGGTATTACATACGACCACAGATATGCAAGGAAAAGTTAAGGCAGGGTTCTGAACACGTAAGTCTGATAAGGTACGTAAGTCATGTAAGGGCATTATACATAGTAGTGCACAAACGTACACTTGCATGAATAAAACCATTTTAAGTCTGTATAAGACATTGTATATGTAGTATATTTTGCACGTTATAAATTTGCCTACCCCTCTCTAGTTATGGAATGTTATTCACACTTTTACATGCATATATATCAGGGCAGAAGAGCAAGAAGCACCTCCTTCTATCCAATGTGTGTGCAGTGCAGTCACAGGCCCACATGTGTAGGTATGGTGTCAGAGGCTGGCAGCTTAAAACTACACTTAGCACTCTGGCTTCTGGCAGTGTATTTATAAGCAGTCCTCAGCACTCTTACATGGCGTGCTGTGATTGTCTGTGACTACTGATAGTTTGCATAGAGCTCCATAAGTGCAGGATGGGCACCTGTAACTGCCCCCTCTTTTCTGGGCCCTGTAGCAGCCGCCCCCTTTACCTGCATCCATGGTAGTTACACCACTAAGGCACAAAAATGCCAAGATGGTAGGGAGATCTAAAAGGAACTTAATAATGAAGCCAGGGATAAATAAGAGAAACCAATAGGATGGTTTGGTTACAATAAATAAATAAATAAAACCATATAAAATACAGATACAAGATGGCAAAGTGACACGCATAAATCAATGTGCAAAACAGCAATGATTCTAAAATCAATATGAAATTGGTGATATAACAATCGTGGGTATTCAAAATAACACCAATTAATGTGGGATAAATTAAGGATATAGACAGGCTGAGAGGCTAAAATGGATTGAATTCAGGAAACAACAAACAAAAGCCTCCTTTTTCTAAGGGTAAGCTAGCAATATTATTCAACTTCACTCCAAAGTTCTATACAGAATCCCTATGGAGGTATAGAATAAGCCAGTCAAACGAAAAAAAGTCTAATAGTGCATATATGTCCGTAGAAGAATATAGTCTTTGGCTCAGAAGTGTTCCTGATGTGCTGTTCGTGACTAGAGGGTAGTTTTCTCACTTCTTGTCTATAAAAACGACCCAGGTTCCACTGAAGAAACGGAGTACCCCCGGGGGGGTTAATACAGCGGGGAACAAAGCCCAGATGGAAACAAGTATTAGAAATATATAAACATGATTTATTGGATTTAACAGTAATAAAAACAAATAAATAATAAAATGAATGTTCAACAAGCAATCAGCGGTAAACAGAAAGGACTCGTACCCTGGCAATTCAATCCTGTGCAAAAGATGTTTAAAAGGTCCCGGGATCGCTTTATTTAAACAGGGATTGGTGGTACCCCCTGTGATTAGTGGCCGCTCCAATAGGCTAGTGCTAAATTGCGCCTTCTTCCACCCCCTTTTCTTTTTCAGTTACACCACTAATATTTGTGAATGTAAATGCAGTATAAATGTTAATGTGTTTGGCAGCACTTTATAAAAATCAACTTGTCATTTAGATTTAAGCAATTTAAGCATTTGTAGCCATTCCAAACATTGCATATATGAACGATACATACTTCATTATTTCAAATCATTGTTTAAACATAAAACATTGGAACAAAGAAGGATGGATTATTTTACTGTTGTGCACAATGTCAATGTCCCTGTTCTGTTTATCTAGAAAAGAATTCTAAAACTTCACAGCATACTATACATTATTTGTGTTTCTTAACATCTTGTAAATTATAAACCAAACACAGAGGCAGGAGAGAAATGCTCATAAAACATACTGTTTACAAGGATTAGATATAATTAATTCTTGTTGGCAAGACAGTTTGACAGTGGCTTCTAGGCCATAATATTTAATAATGTTAACATGGATGTTTGATATTCTGGACACTGAGCAGGGAATGCTCAATACTAATGCTACTCTCTTTAAAATGAATATAAATTACGCAGCACTTAATACACATAATGTACTATTTATTTAGAATGATGATTGTAGTTAGTTTAGTTCTGTATACTGAGCAAACAAAATAAATATTTTAAAAGACTAGTCATAAATTGCCAGTCTATGCTACATGATACCACACATATGTCTCTGCTAAAACAATAATGCTCTCTTTAAAACCTCTTGAATGATCCCCTTTCTTGCAGGTATACACTTAAAATTAGCAGGAATACAAGGCGATTGAAACAAAAAGGCACATTGTTTAATACACCAATTCCTAAAAGGTGCACGATGGCACTCACTGGGGTGCTGTGAATTCATGGCCAGTCAGGTAATTTTAGTGTAGCAAGGCCGCTGTCCCTGCAGCTCCTCACATGTGATTTAACTTCATTATTTTGCATGCTGAAAAAAATACTTCACTTTTGCACATAGAAAACGGCACTTTTCCTCCATCTAAGCTTGCCTACCCTCCCCATCTTCATCTCTGTGTTTGCTGTTTATTTACCCCCTCCTGCTTCGCTTGTTAGCTCTTATAAACAGATCCCTCATCCTTGTCCTCATTAATTTCAACCTTGACTCTACTGTCTAGCTCTTCCCTTATTTACCAGCTCCTATACTTATATCCCGCTTCTTTATATACCCTACATATTGTTCTGCTTTTGTACTGTAATTTATCTCTGCATTGCATTTGGATTGTATTCCCTAAAATACAAATGTGTACCATGTTTGTCAATTATTGTATTTCCTATTGCCTCGTGCAGTGCTGCAGATACCGTGTGGTGCCTTATAGATAAACATTAATAATAATATTATTAATAATAATAATAATAATAATAATAATAATAAAGTTTTATGAGTAATCTGTAAATTATAGTTGAGTTAGGAAATTTCCCCTTTGAACGCAACTACGCAATGGTTACAGAAGGAAGGCGGGGGAAGGTAAGCAAATGAAGGCGGGTTAAGGAAGTTAAGATGCTGTGGCCGGCATAATTACACTCTATTAAGCCGGCTGAAGTTAGGGTAGCCTTCAACAGTGGGTAATTACGCCAGCCACAGGGGGAGTGTCGGGGGAAGTGATGCCGATACGAAGTGCATTAGTACGCACAGCGCATTGACGTTATTCTGGATCAGGCCCTGAGAGTACTTGAAAACCACTGGTCTAATATATACAGTATATGTAGCATGCAAAATCTATATCTCCTGCACCAGAGCCTGCAAAACTGATGCCCCTAACTCTCAGCAATTAACTTCAGTGCTTCCCTTAAGCTTTGGGTGATAGGCGATGTCCCTCTTGCACACTAGATACAGCCCTGTGCAGCATAACTATATTATTATATATTTTCTCTGACACAGTATGCATGATAAACTAGTAACAGCTACTGTCACTACATATTTTAATAGACATTAGTGTCAATAAGGTATTTATAACAAAGAAAAAAACCTTTATACACTGTAATAAAACATATTTTCATTCCAAAAAATAATACATAATAGTTGCAAACTTTTTCTTTAAACCTTTCGAGAGACCTTGGAAGGGAGAAAGAGACAGAAGTATAATTATATAATTTATGCAAATCTCTGCCTGAAGTCCTGCCCCTTGCCTATCAATGCTTTGATATGTATTGTTACTAAGTCCTGCCCCTTGCCTATCAATGCTTTGATATGTATTGTTACTAAGGAAGGAGCAGATGCTTGATGTCACAAATATGTCATCACGCACCGCCCATACTTAGTAATGCTCTAATTCACACCATTAAAAAGGAGGGAGGGTGGAACTTGCCAGAATGCAGGAGACTTGCTCTTCTGAGATTTAAGGAGCGACACCGGACTGTCCAGGAGAGCCGGCAACTATGTATTATATTTTAGGAGCAATGACACATTTTGATTGCTATAGTGACTTTGGGAAAGTCATGTCACCATCAGTCTAAGAGGTAAAGGTAGATTTCAGGCTAGCCTGGGAAGGGATGATCTGTATAATAACATGTGGCTATGGTGCGATGGAACATTCTTAGCACCGTGTAAGCATAAAAACAAATAGAAATGTGTTCACTCACCTATACATTTTGGGCAACACTGTCCAGTAGGAATATGACTGAGATGCTGGGGGCATGACAGAATGGGGCAGACTTCTTTTATGCACTGTGTCCTGCCTCCCTAAAGGAAAATAGGTGAGGTTAGAAAAAGAATGATTGTAAGTCTAGCCTGATAACAAATCTCTGGGAGAAAATCCATAAAACATGGCTACCTTTTGATAGGAATACATGAAAATAATAGTTTCAGTTGTACCCATTAAAATACTACACAAATTCCATTTGTTTTATGGAGCTAATAGACCATTGATGTTATATATAATATATTTGTTATTAGTAGTAGTAGTGGTACGTTATCATTACTCTAAATCAGGGGTGGCCAACCCACGGCTCTCGAGCCGTTGTGCGGCTCCTGGATAGCAGCTGTAAACCGGAGATCTCCTTCTACGTGCAATACTATGTAATAGCATAGCACATAGGAAGAGATCTCTGCAGCTGATCAGGGATATCTAAGAGCATGAGACCGTCCCTGAAATGTCTGGGCTGACTCTCAGCCCGTGGAAAAAAATAATACAGGCACCACATGGGCAGCCTTCAGGGGCCTTAGTCATCCTGAAGTGTAGAGGAGCACCATCTGGGCTGGACACTGCAATGGCAGCACTGGGTAAGTAAATAACTGTGTGACAGACAGCAGGTGTGTGTGTGTGTGTGTGTGTGTGTGTGTGTGTGTGTGACAATTGTTATGGGTATTTGTGGGAGTGTGTGTGTGTGACAATAGTTATGTTTATTTGTGGGAGGGTGTGTGTGTGTGACAATAGTTATGTGTATTTGTAGGAGTGTCTGTGTGACAATAGTTATGTGTATTTGGGTGTGTGACAATAGTTATGTGCATTTGTGTATTTGATAATAGTTATGTGTATTTGTGCTTGTGTGACAACAGTTATGTGTATTTGTGTAAGTGTGTATGTGACAATACTTGTGTATTTGTGTGTGTGAAAACAGTTATGTGTATTTGTGGGAGTGTGTGTGACAATAGTTATGTGTATTTGTGTGTGTGCATGTGTGACAGTTATGTGTAGTTGTGGGAGTGTGTGTGTCAGTGTCAGTCATGGTCTGTGCTTCTCTTCTGTATTGCATAATGCAGAGAAATTGCGCTGTCCCAGGATTGTGGACCAGATGTGATAGGAGAAGGGAATGAGTCCATCAAAATCCAGTGTAAGGTAGGTTCATGGTTCAATTTATGTATAGGGGGCGCTGTTTCAGAGGGGCTGTTTTGAAGACTTGGGGACCTCTGCCCGGGGTGAGCTCTCAATTTAAAAATACATGATATATGACCCAAAGTTGGGACTCTGAT
>WWET01000521.1:232735-247102 GCA_011038615.1 Limnodynastes dumerilii
AGCAGTGTCGATATATGTCCTAAATTGCACCAATTCTTCTGGCTGAGAAGTCAGTTTAGCAAATTATTCTCTGGCAGACTTCTCCAATATTACAAAAGAGCTTAATGACTGACATTAAGGGACTGGTCCAGGATTAAGAGAAACAGCCTAAACAAGTTTAAAAAAATGAGGAATGCAATTTGTACTGACAACTGAAATTTTGAGTAAAGCTACTACATTTTTCCTAGCAGTATAATTGTTCACATATATTAAATTTGCTTCCCCCTACAGTGCTACATGGTCTCGCTGAGGTGTATACTTACTTCTTTTTGGCTTTTACCCCTAGCCCTGAATCAGTCCCTACGCAATAATCGATCATCCCACCAGATTAGACCAATAATCACCTGCATGTACACCAGAACCTATAAAACAGCTGAAAATATCTATGGTTGGATGATTAGGTAAGTCAAAACTGCACTTACTCAATCTACATACCTAAATGGTACATAGATTACATAAATGACGTTCTACGCATGCATAGTAGGTTACTTCCTAAAGGACTGCATTTAAGAAGCCACAGGTTCTTAAGTGTGAATCCAGTCCAATGTGATTATACAGAGAAAATGACAAAAGTGAGGTGGTAAATATATAATGGGGAGAGCTATGGTTCATTGGTAAACCTCATACACACTTCTTACCACATAGGAACATTTAACAATGTTGTGTTTCTTTTTTGTTGATATAAATGTAACATTTTACATGATTAAGTGAATGTTCTGGAGAAACTAGTACTGTGTGGCCAAAAAAATATGTAATCGAGGCTTTTGATTTTTGACACACGTAATGCACTTTGTGAACTGCCTTTTTTAGGGAACCAAAAAAAATGACTCATTGATATGATTCAGCTGCAAGGTCCTCTTGCAAAACTCAGCAGTCCCTCCCTCTTCAAGGTGGATTATCAGTCCCAGCAGGAGAGGTGAGTTGCACTGATTTCGGGACCTTTTTATCGATCATCTCCTGCTGGCAGCAATAATTGCGCAAGTTTATAGCCAACTGAACTATATACCAATAGGTCACATAGCAGCATTTTGAAGAGGTTTATCATCTTATCTCCCAGTGCAAAACCACCCTGAAACAGAAAAGCTGTGAGCAGATGCATATCAGTCCTCACTAGTACACTTGGTCCTATTGCAGTCAATCACAGAGCTTGACTACTGAAATAGATATGTAGTACTGTGAGAAGTGAAGTGGGTGACTGTGCAGGGGTGTCACCAGGACAGGAAGACCCGGCTGGCAGCAGATCGATTATGATTGGCTGCCAGTCGGTCGCAGTTGCAAGGGATAGTCGAGCGCACAGGGTGCATTGCGGTGTCATGACAAGCCAATCAGGGCTCACCATGTCACCTCTCCCAATCACCCCTGTGGCAGGGTTTATAAACCCCCACATGGGCTGGGAGAGGAAAGCAGTGGCTAAAAGAGGTTGAAGAGTGAAGGTAGAGTGGTGTGCTAGAAAGGAAGACAGGGCCAGAAATGTCTGAAGATTAGGTTGAAGATCTGGAGAGATTGCAAGCAGCGTCGCTAGAATAAGATAGCAAGGGAGGAAGTGGAGTGCCTTCTTTTGCTTAAGAGCTCCACTTGGCCTCCATTGCCTCCTATCATGTGCAGAGAGGTAAGCTTGGGTTAGCCCCCACTGAACCACCAGGGAGAAGGCCACTTAATTCCCCCCCTTGGGCAACAAGTACCCCTCCCCAAGGCAACAAACAGGTGGTGGCATACTGTGCTTCTTGTACCCCTCCCTCAGCTCAGTAATAGAGAATTGGGCAACTGCAGGAACCCCACCCTATCACTGCTGCTAGTGTTAACCTCCAGTCCAGGCTTGGACTTGGGTACCTTCCCCAGCGGACCACCAGGGATCTGGCCCCACGGGCGTAGGGGGTGAGGCCCCCATAAGAGAGCACTAGGCCCCATAGTGTAATAAGGCACTAGGTCCTATTAGGTTAGAGAGGCATTAGGCCTCTGTAGTAGATGGCACTAGGCCCTATAGATAGAGAGTGCCTCCACTGGTAAAGGGTATTAGACCCTTTGCTAGATAAGAGCATTAGGCCCTTTGTTAGAGGGCGTTAGGCCCTGGTTAGGTATAGGCATCAGGCCAGTTTGCTAAGTTGGGCACTAGGGCTTAGCATGTGCTAAGCCTCTCATTAGGTTCGGGTCCTAGGCCCGGTGTTCGGTCTTGGCTAGCAGACTGCTAGGCCCTGGGGCAGGTAGGAGCTAGGCTCCTAAAAGGAGGGCAAAAGTCCCTGGTTAGGCCACAGTGGCACAAGGCCTAGGTCCTGATAAAGCCCTAGTAATAGGAGGCATTCACAGGTGGAGTAGATTTGAGGAGTAATGGCCAGTGAGAGGTTCGTTAATCAAGGTGACAAGCTTCTGTGGTGAGCATATCTCCCTGTTTATTTGTGTGCTCCCATCTCCCATGGGTGCAGATGGAACTGGTATGGGTAAGGTTCCGTCTGCTCACCAGTGCTTAGCGAAAAGAAGGTGTCTGAGGCCTTGTCCAGTGATGGCCATTTCCTCACCCATGGCCTAACGTCCCTGTTCTCTCCCACAGGTTTTCTCTAGGAGTCAGCAGGCTGTTAACTGTGTTATTTCCTTTGCAGCTGTAGAGAGCTTCACACCTGAGACTGGGGGAGGAACAGCGCGTTTCCTTCATTGCCGTTCTATAGGATCAGGTAAGAACCTCTGGGGTGGGGGTGGGCCTGGATCTCTTTGAGTTACAGGCTGCCGGAATACCCCCTGTTAGAGTACTGGTAAATTAATCCGTATTGAAATACAGAATTATTCCCAGTTATACATTTTAAAACCCAGAAAAATCCAAAGATATTAAACAGCTATTAAGAACACCAAAATGTTGTGTTTTGCACCACAAGACAGAAGCATATTGAGGAGTGTGAACCTCATTTGACTTTGCTAGTAGACTTGAAGTAGACTTTAATTGCACATTACAATGTTGCAGTGTGTGGCATGACATCATAAAGTATTCCACTCTGACTAGCATGTTAACAAAAGTCAAGTAACCACTCTAGAATGGATAATGAGAAACACATGACAAGTTTGTAATGTCACTAATTTAGAAGTATTTGAACCTCTACCAAGGCTAGCAGTATTTCCACAACTACCTAAATGTAATACATGAAGTCTCTGCAAAAGCCCTCATAAAGCTGTCATGAATTCAACATTGAACTTTCAATGAAATGGTGAAAAATGAGGTGTGAATATTGAAGGCAAAGTTGAGAAAGACCAGATGTTGATGGATCTAAGAGTTAATAATCAGAACTCCCAGCCATTAGAAGTTCTTTTAGAAAAGCAGAGAAGCACTTATCTAAATTAACACAATGACTGCTTTGTACAGCTACAATAAGCATTTATGTAAACTTCATACATGAAATGCAAGGACTGTTAATAGGACCTGACAACTATCTTTGCAAGATGGGTTTCATCTGTGAGGGCTAACCAAGAGTTGACCTGAAACAAATTAAGATGACACCTCCAAACATTATCACAATAAACACAAGTACTACTGGGACAAGCCTAGTCTAAATAAGGCTGACTCTTGTTTATGCCTCTGAGAATGGTATGTTCTCTATAAACATGATTGGTTTTAAAGCGAAGGAAGGGCCAGGGAGAGTCTCCATTCAGTTTATGAATAAATAAACTCAGTCAAGAGCATGAGAACGTTTGTCATGTATGTTTCTATATGCATTATGGATAGCTGCAATCTATTATCATTATGAAGTCATGGCTTTACTGAATTGTGGATTCCTTCAATGTTTGTTAGTAAAAGAGTACACATCCCTGTAGAATTTGTAACTGTAGAACACAAAATAACTGACTGGTTGTTATCATGTAGAGTTCTAGAATCCACAAAGGACTTGGGACTAAATAGGATACAAGTCTGATGCTTAACAAATAAGGGCTCATACAAAATGTAAATCTAATGCACATAATTGGCAAGGTGAGATTTGTAACGTTACAACTTGTAATAAATTTTCCTTAATATTAAAAGTTGTTCCCCAGTTTCCTTGTCTCAGAAGAATTGGGTGTGGGTCTGCAGTTAGAAGACACTTTTTCGAAAGGACCGTTTTATACCAGTCAGTTCCAACTGGCTCACAAATCGGTTGCTTCTGCCTCACCGAGGAGAAGCAATCAATCATCCCCAAGATAAAGATGCAGCAACGAATGGAAAGTATTTATGTAACCCCAACTGTTATCCTAATTCTTACCGTAACCTTCCCCTTCCATTTCCCTAACCCTCTCCTCCCTGCAGCATGGCCCTAAGAGACTCCCTTCCCCACAGCCTGACCCTAAGACTCCTTTCCCCATAGCCTGACCTTAAGACTCCCTTTCCCACATCCTGACCCTAAGACTTTGATCCCTGCAGTCTAACCTTAAGACTGCCCATCCCGCAGCCTGACTCTAAGACTCCGAAGGTATACTTCAGAGCTGTCAGAACAGCTTTGTACATAAGTCTGCAGCAGCACCTTTCAGGAATAAGGAGCCATTCAGCTAGCCGATTGGGTCCCTTAAAATATCAGGAGCTTGCTCCCGATATATATCAAACATGTCAAAAGACCAAATTATCATACCAGTGCGTTTCTGATTCATTTATTTGGCGTTTGAAAAATGTATCTTGGTCATTAACTACAGCAATTATTTGCCTGATCACCCAATAATTGGGTGATCGGGCCCATAATAGTTCTAGTGTATGGCCAGCTTTAGTATTAGTTGTTTCTTGATGTAAGCTATAGTTGTAAACAAGTAACACTCATGCCATCAATTAAATTATACAGGAACAGTAGTCTGACATGGTTAGAGGTGGATGACAACTGACAGCAATGAGTGGTATTATTAAGTTCATTGACTGCAAGTTAATGGAAATTTATAGTTTTAATTAAAGCAGTATGAGACATAACAGTATGGCAAACAACTGAATATCAGGCCAATTTTACCATTTATCTGCAGTATATAGGATTCACAACTTCTGGTATGTGGAGAGCCATGTCATGTGTGTCCAAAACTCATATAAGTAAAATTAGAATTGCGTCAGAGTAGTGTAGCTCAGGACAATACATTAGTCTTCTTTTCCTAGTATGCAGTGTGGAATAATGACAATGGTTTAATTAGTATGGAACCATTTATGTTCAGGAAATGCACTTGAAGCTGTCATAGAGTACTCATGATGTAGACTACTTTAGCTGCCACCCTTCATAGTTTTGGTTATAGTTTGTTTTAAAGTTTAAGCAATGGGTTAATAATTGAATTCCAGGGTCTTCTGGAAAATATTCAGAACAGGTGAAAAATCTCCAAGGAGTTTCAAGTGTTCCTAGCTCATATGACAGTTCTAGCAGAAGGAAAACACAATTGTTATGCTTCCTGCAATTAGCACTGAAGATTCTTTCTCTCTAGTTGCATTCCAAGACCGTACACATTCAAAACACAACAGACCACCAGATATATCCTCTAACATATTTAAAGCAATTTATTTGGATCAAGCACAGCTTGGCAGAGATTCTCTGCATAATCTATTACACAAGACTGAAAAACTGAAATAGGCCGAACTGAAGTTTTATCTCAGCCTCATATATATCACGAGCTACTGATGTCCGGTAGTCAGCCTCATGATCAGGAAGAATTTTAGCTCTCTTTTGAGCTCCCCCTACATTAAAAGTCCCCCTTGCTTTTTGATTAAGCAAAGTAACAGGTGACAACAAACCAATAAATTATTAAGTTCTTGATGTAAACAAGTTTATTCCAACAGTGAGAAGTTAACTTGCTTGCATTTCAGTAAAGTTATGACAGCTTAATGTATTTCAGTACATAACTGACATAACTTTGGTTTTATGAGGTGCTGGATTCTGTCCATGTGAAACAGTAGTGTTAATGGACAGGAGTGCTCATAGTAAAAAGTATTAGTTTCATAACTAAAATGAAGACACATTAATATTCTAACTGCTGCTACTTGATAAAATATGTATTAGCGTTAGATGCAAATCCCGATTGGTCGCTTACTTGAATACATTTCAATTAATAACTAAGCTCTCTCTCTCTCTCTTTTATCTCTCTCTCTCTCTCTCTCTCTCTCTCTCTCTCTCTCTTTTTAGATTTTATTTCTAAATGCAAAGACTATATGCACATTTGTGCCTGTTTATTGATAGAACACAGTAAGGGAATGTGCTTATACTAGTCTGTGTGAATTCATAATGCATATAGGTCTGTGGAGGCTGTGTCTATCCCTTAGTCCAGTGGTTCCTATACTATGTGCCGTGGCTCCCTGGGGTGCCGCGACACTCTCACCGGGGTGCCGTGGAATGTTTATTTCGATGTGCCACCACTTCAGATTAAACATTCTGGTATTCTGGCCAGGGTAGTAGGGAGGGCAGTGCAGGTGGATCGTGAGCTCCGATAGGAGTCCGGCAGCTGAAAATGTCTGACAGTCTGCTGGCTCCTGGCAGCGCATAGATTTTCCAGCTTCATGCGTGTGAAATCATGACATCACATGCATGAATAGAGGAGCCAAGGAGAGCAGAGTGCAGGTATAATGAGGAGGGAGACAACCCAGGAGGAGATGATGGGGAAGGGGGACCACACAGGATGAGATGATGGGGAGAGGGACAACACAGGAGGAGATGATGGGGAGCTGTTGAGGGGCAGGAGAGATGATGGAGATAGAGAACTGATATAGGGGAAGGGGACATGATGAAAATTGGGAGATGATAAATTTAGAGGGGGAGATGATGATAATAATAGTATGGTGATGAATGGGGAGAGGAGATGATGAGGAGAATGAGGAGGGGGAACTGATGAAGAGAAGGGGGAATAATGAGGATGAAGAAATGATAAAGAGAATGAGGAGATGATAAATAGGGAGGGGGCGCTGATGAAGAAGAGGGGGGATAATGAAGGGGATAGAGAAGTGTTAAAGAGAATGGGGAAGAAGATGAGAATGGGGAGATGATGAATAGGGAGAGGGTGATGATAAAGTGAATGGGGAGGTTGAGATGATGAAGCAAATAGAGGAGGGTGTTCTTATTCATTTTTATAACATATATTTGATTTAGCTTTTTCGGAAACCACTGAGCGTGGCGCTATTGGTGAGTGGCGGGGGGGCTGTGCTGGGCCCCCCTACCTCAGGGGCCCCGTCGCAAGTGCGACCGCTGCGACCCCTATAGCTACGCCACTGGGGAAGATGATGAGAATGGGGAGAGGGTGATGATAAAGTGAATGGGGAGGTTGAGATGATGAAGCGAATAGAGGGGGGGGGGGTATTTACTTTTTAAAAGATATATTTTATTTTGCTTTTTGGAAAACCTGTTCTAGTACAGCCTACCCCTGTGTTCTAGGTGAAATAACAGAAAGAGTACTCCAATCATTTCTTTGCAGCCTATCACTGAGAGAGGGATGGTAAGTCTTATAATTGTTATTATAGTACATAGATGTGTTGTATTAAAGGTGGCTATTTTGACTCAAATACTTTAAAATCGGGACTGCTTGGTAATTACTTTGTCTTAGGGGTTCCTCAAACTGAGAATGTTTGAGAATCACTGCCCTAGCCAACAGTTTAACAGTTACACTTAAAATAAAAATCATCATACAAGAAGAAAGCTATCTTTGTAGCTCATTGATTTAATTTATAAGTGGGCCAAATATCTTCAACAATAATTCTATTAAAACTTTAATACAAAAAATAAACTGCAATTTTGTGTTATGGTTGCAGCCGACCAAGGTGTGGAGTCTAACTAGGAGTCTGGTCTTCACTAGAGCCCCTGATGGTGGGCCTAGGCTGGGCTGCAGAAATCTAGCAGTTCGTGGCCCCTAGCCGGCGCTTCCATCTAACTCTAACACATCAACACCCAGAGATAGAATAGGGGAGAGAGTTCTCAACCCTGAACACAGGGTAGACATAGGGCACTCAGAAATTGCAGAGAAACTCACTAGCAGCAAGAGCAGGAAAGCACAGGAGACCTAAGGTTATAACCGTCAGTGGATGAATGCCACTGCCAGGACTATAAAGAGGCTACTGGCTAGTTATTGTCTGGTAGATCCCCTCCTACTGCTCTGATTGGCTGTGTGACTTGTCAGTAACTCAGAAACCAGAAGGTCGCTCTCATTTTGTTGTGAAGCTTCATGTGTGCTTATATGTCTGCAATAGGCATAGGAGACCAGATTCAGACTCTTTACAAAAGGAAAATGTCCCCATTTTACAACCACATATAGGCTTTCACCATGGATCTGGAACCTCAGTATGCAAACAATGATAGAAGTGGTGGGCGGGAAGCACACAGCACATACGCTAGGAGGAAGGGGTAGAGGTGATTTAAGGTGGGGTCCTTCTTTCATAACTCCTATTAAGGAGTCAGACAACAGTGATTCAATGTTGTTGTGCTCAGGGACTCTGGACCTGGTTCAAGGTTACCAACTTTTTGCCTGTTGCATTATGAATAGTAGCCAAAACAAACAAATGTGGTAAAGGTTTTCTGTCTTCATCTCCAAGCCCCATAATAGAGAGACATGTGCACGCACACTGAAGCCTGACCCAAAACTAGTACACTAGACTTTAACTAGTCTGGTTTTCACGGGGAATAAGAATGTGGGGTGTTATAATGAAAAGAAAGCCCAGGTTTTGCTATAAGTAAATATAATTTTTGTGTCTCATATTTAAATGATGTCACTAATTACAATTTAAGCAATAGCACATGAGAAGTGTTTCCGCTTCTAGGGTATTTTCATTTCATTTTGATATTTTTATTTTAGAACTCATTAATTAAATGTTTATAATAATCCCTATTATTTACAATATGCAGCCAAATCTACTTTTATCTCTAATAGCATTAAGAAAGTCTGAAATATATATATAATTATTTTTTTTTGCAGCCTCCTTTTCTTTCCCCTAGAAAGATGCGGATTTCCTGGACTTTGCCAAGTATTCCATTCCCTTCCTTAAATTGGTTATAGTCACAAATACAGGAACATTTATTTAAGGATTTGTGCTTTTAGGTGACTCTGTGTTCTGTTTACACAGCAGTGCCGAGACACACATCACCATCATCTGGTGAGAATTATAAAGAATTTACAATACATGTTTCTAATTAACAGACTAAAGATAAATCTGCTTGTTTTTTTACAGTGTTACATCTGATCTGATTCATTTAACTACTGATGGATTTAGTAACTATAGCAAAAATGTTTGCTGTTAAGACTTGAACACAACATATTATAAACCAAAAAATAAAACTGGAGAATGTGTCATGGAGATTTTCTTCTCAAAATATGCCCTTTTGTTAATGGATAACTGTGTTGTGTGTATGATGTCTTCCAGATTAATGAGCTCCAATCTAAATCTCAAAGAAGGGGAAATGTTTCATTGGAGAATGTGAAGAGATTAAGTGTTCCAGCTGAAGATTTATTTTCCTGTCCTCTGGCTGGATGTATGCCTGTCTTTGTTTTGACTCTCAATACGAAGAGACCTGCATAGTCCAGTGTTAGGTGTAAGGCAGGGGTCAAACGTGCTGTTATTTTGGAAACAGCAAGCAGCTGTACATCAAATAAAGTGGTCTTTATTACAGGTGCAAAGTACAATAAATCTGCTCTAAATTTACCAAGAATATGCATATGGACTACCATATAATTCAGACAGAACAGTTATAGAGGAATCAGTTTAGGAAGAAGTATTTTTTGTAGTGCAACTTTAAAGCTTTAATGCTCGTGTATACGCAGATAAGGCAACACTACATAAAGCACATCTCTAATATTTTGTAGGCACCTCTCAAGTCACAAAGACAGGTCTAAATTGTTGAGGTGTCCTCTGGTATCTGGCACCAAGAGGGTAGCAGCAAGTCCTATAAGTCCTGTGAAATGCGAGGTGGATATCCATAGCTTGGATGTTTTTCTAGCACATCCCACGGATGCTCAATCAGACTGAGATCTGGGACATTTAGAAGCCATGTCAACATTTTGAACTCTTTGTCAGCTTTCTCAAACCGTTTCTGATGATTTTTTGCTGTGAGTCGGGGCATTATCCTGTATTACACTCAGGAAATACCATTGTTCTAAAGATATGTACTTGGTCTGCAACAATGTATTGATGCAAGTTTTCCCATGATTTGAAAATAAACATAATTCACCAGGTGAGCATTGCCCTCCATTGTACTGTGGCATTTCAATGACACTCATATGCCCATTGTAGGCACTTTTGGAGGTGGACATAGGCACTCTGATTATTCTGAAGCAAGCTGCGATGCACTGTGTGTTCTGATACCTTTCTATCACAGCCAGCCCTAAGTTTTCAGCAATTTGTGCTACAGTAGCAATTCTGTGGAATCAGTCCAGATGGGTCAGCCTTTCCAAAGTTCCGGTGTTTAAATACTCTGACAATTTTCAATCAGTAGGGTATGTTTGAAACCAAAGAGGAGGGTTTGGGATTTTAATTTTACAGTACTAATTCTTAAGTTAGTGCGAATGATGGGAGTGGAGTCAAGTGCTCGCAGGGAAGGCTGGATCCATATTGTTCTGAGCGCCACACCCAGAACCAGCATTAATCTGGATCCGAGACACATATTGTGTGTCTAGTCTCACATTACATGATGTTCTCATCTTCCTAATGCAATACTCCAACAGTTGGGATATTGCATAGTGGGTATACATTATTTGATAATAAGAATTACTATCGTTCTGACCCCATCCTAATATTATTGTCATAGTGGCAATTAGATTATTTCAGTCAGACTGAGTGAAACCAATTATAGGATTAGAGCATTTAACCTGTTCAGGATGTCCTGAAAAATCTGTCCTAGTCATACACAATATAATGGCCAATCAGTATTAGATTGTTTGATCACCTCAGTTATCATGTAGTACAGTAATTAAAATTAAAAATCATACTGCAAAGAGAAACACAAAATGAAAGTGACATCTCTTTTACATTTTTCTCACACTTTAAATTTCAAAAAATAAATTTTTCCATGTCCTCAGAACGTTTCTATTACACAAGTATGCTTCACATTGCCGATGCAGTAAATTCTTACGTAATTATTGAAATTTAATTAGTATATCACAGAAAACACAACGCAGGTATACATTGAAATCAATGCTACTTACATACCTATCTTGTTTATTTTATTAACTATCTACTAGAAAGACAGACACTTAACATTCCTAAATGGGAACTCTAAACCCTACAGGATTGTAGTAAAATAAACTTTGAAACAGTGGTAATGAAATAAATTACTGAAATGCCTTTCTTTAGAATATGGTTTATATACATTTTATATGCATATTAAGCTGCTAGTCGTATGTAGATATATTAATATGCTACATTTACAGACATAAAAACACATATGTAAGCTTGTGTTGTCCTAGCTAAAGGCAGTACCATATTTCCCATTAGGCACATTCCTAGGGGTTCCTAGTGTTGAAGTGTGGGGGTGATGAGAGCATTGTATGGTATGGACCATTTAGGTTACCCAGCTGAGTCCAGTGAAAGAATTTCTGGCTAAAGTCTGTTTATCAATGGGCAATTTTTATGTTGCATTAGAGGATTAATGTGACTAAGGATAGAATTATCCATTGTAATGAAAATCATAGCATGTGTCACATGTCATGGTCTAGCAGTGTGACCTTTAAAGCCAGCAGTCTCAGACTGATCTATTGCATGATGCTTCCATTAGATATTTTTATTTCCATCAATATACAAAAATTACCAGGTGTCCCTAAAGTTCCTGTTCAAAAAGCTTTCTCAGTTGCTGTAAACAGACATTTTACAATAATAATAATGGGAAGTAATTCATTACAGAGTACACAAAATTGAGTTTTAGAAATTAAAATATCTCATGTGATTTGTTACATATGGGATCCATTTAATTTTTCCATATTAGTTTTCCTTGTACTCTGCATTAATTATATACTTATAATAATATTTGTAGTTTGTAACATCAGACTGTGTATTAATTATAGAAAATTGCTATTCTGGAGGCAGTCATTTACACAATTGTTCTTTAGCCAGAGAAAAAAGAACAACATTTGTGTCAGTATTTTCCAGTTCTTTATAAACAAACCTGACCTTTGACTTTTACATTGCAGGGTACATCATAATGACAGGACACAAACAAAAGACTTTTCATAGCACTAACTGTTCAGGCATGGATGGAATCTCTTATACAAGTGCTTGAGATAGAGCATGTTCCATTCATATAAATTCTATCTTTACTGTATAGGTCAATATTTCATTTACACAGAAATGCAGTCAATCAACGAGTGCATGAATATAGCCAATCAATGAACAAATAAATAAGGACAATCAATAAGCAGTCTCAGAAAACCTAACCAGTGCACAAAAAGATACAATGAACATTTATAGATTTATTTAGTTAGTGGCAGTCCAATATCTTGTTGATTATTAAGCAGACAGAAACAAAGCATAAAACTGCCATAAAAATATAGAAACAAAAAAAACTTTTAAATATTTATTTATACTTGTATTACTATTTTTCAGGAGTTCTGAAAAAGATGACTAATACATATAAATTATAACATATGTGTCACTAATTGATGAGCTGGCAATTTTTGTAAACAGTATCTACATAATGTTTTATTGTGAGAACAGAGCATAATATAAATATGTATTATCTCTTTGCTCCATCAAGAACAATGTTGTAGATAAGCCTTGTGGTTTGATAATAACTATGTCCCTTTGTACAAAAAGTTTTTTTTTCCATAAGACACTTTTGGGTAAATTTACTAAAGTTTCCAGATGTATAAGGAATAAAAAAGCCTACAATGACCCATGAATAGTAAAAAAAAAATGTCAAATATGTTTTGAATTATTATAATGCCACAATATTATGTCTTGCATCTCTTTTTATTTGCATGGCACCATACGTGAATCCAGAGTAGGGAGTAGTAGAACAAAATAAAGCAAGCCACTGTAAGAATGAGCTCAGAGACACTGTTTTGTGGCTCCACTTTAATTTAGAGTTTAAATATAAAGTTGTTCAGTATTTGTGTACAATAAGCAAAATCAGTCAGTATTTTCCTAGCATGCAATTTTTTTTTTATTAACATGCACCCCTTATAATTACATGGGGGGCTTATCCAGAGACTGAGAGTAAGGGCAAAATACATTTAATTGTATAACTGAGCAAAATCATGTTGAACTGCAGGGAACAGGGCCGCCATCGGGGGGACTGTGGTCCCGGGCCCGAAGCTGAACACCAGCCCACTGTTATAGCAGGTCCGTGGCACCCCGTCCCTATGTGATGGCACTAATGACCCGGGCCCCGCATTTTCTGATGGCGGTCCTGGCAGGGAAAGGCAAATTTATACTGAGAAAACAAAATTAGATATATAAATGCAAAAACATTGAAATAGGTTTTTGTTTAGGTCAGAAGCAGATTTGCACATTTTTGGATATTAATTCCTATCTCTGAATCAGCCCTAATTATGGATTGTAGCCCCTAATACTATCTTGTATTCTCGCTGCAATATCCACATTTTGGACATTTTCCACAAGCAATTACAGTTTATAAAGTTAAAACACAATTACATCAGCTTCTATGTCTAAATGGGGCAGCATAATGGCTCAGTGAGTAGCACTTGTGTCTCACAGCTCTGAGGTTTTGAGTTTGATTCCCAGACTAGGCCTTATCTGTGTGGAGTTTGTATGTTCTCCCCATGTCCGTGTAGGTTTCCTCCCACACGCCAAAAACATGCTGGTAGGTTTATTGGCTGCTGACTAAATTAACCCTAGTCTGTTTATGTATTTGTTAGGGATCTTAGGGCCTCATTTACAAAAAAATAATAAAAATTTGTTAAAAATCACCATAAATCGCGTGATTTGAGCCTCTAAACTCACATCGCAGTATTCACAAAGAGTCAAATCGCGTGATTTATGTGTTCGCCATGGAAAACATCGCTGGACAGAAATCGTCCAGATGTTTGCCATTCAACACATAGAAAAAAAAAATTGTTGTATTCACTAAAGGCGATTTGAAGAAATCGCCTTTAGTAAGACATGAAATCAGAAAAAAAAAATCGCAGCCAGAGTGGTGTGATTTTACTGTGATCTCCCGTCCCTGACCATCAAAAACACATGTCAATATACTAGACGTGTTTTCGTGTGTGAAAAAAGCAAGTGCTGCATGGCTGAAAGCCTTAGCCATGCTGTGCTGATAGAACTACAAGGCTAAGCATTGCTTAGCCTTAAAGTAAAATCGGCGTCAGCATGGTAAGGTTTTTAACCATGCTGCGCTGCGTGTGTTGTGTGTAAAAAAAAAAATACAGTGTACAATAAACATACTGAAATACATTACAATGTGTCCCTGTTAAATAAACATTTTCCAT
>WWET01000521.1:250887-263698 GCA_011038615.1 Limnodynastes dumerilii
CGTTGGGACGCTGGAGGACGTCCCCTCCAGCGTCCCAACGCCGCTACTATGGACGCCCGATCTACGATCGGGCGTTTCCATAGTAACGCCGCCCAACATCTGCCCGGCGCATGCGCATTAGCGCTACGGCCGCCGTACTAGCGACGGCGGCCGTAGCTCAGGATCAGGGCCATAGACAGCACCAGGACCGCAGTGGATGATGAACACGCAAAAGCTAGGGCTGCCCCTTCAGGGGTATTACACTATATTTTATTGAAAATCTGGGCATTTCAGTGCACTTGTGATAAAATTAACAGCCAGGTTTCTGAACACTTCCTCCTGAAATCCTGCAGCAGCTAAGGGCTGACATAGGAGGTTTTTCCACAATAATCATTTAAAACGCAGCCTTACAGACCTAACACAACTGACGGGAATTAATAATTGAAAATATAACAATAACCAATTTACTACGTCATACAAAAAAGGTGCTTTATTTGAGCGTCTGAGTGTAGCTGTGGAAAAATATATGTAGGCAAAACTAGCAGACCTCTGAAAGTTAGACTTAACAAACATATATTAAATATAATAAAAGTTAAAGAAGATCATTCTCTATCTAATCATTTTAAGTAAGTGCACTCATATTCCCCATCACATATAATCACATTTGCAGGAATACAAAATGTTCTGCCTAATTGGAGAAATAATAATCTATCATCCTGATTAGCTGAATCATAAATGCGCTTGATATACTATTTGGACACAATGATACCTACAGGATTAAATGCAGATTTTAAATTGAAGTGGTTTTTAACATAGACTCGGGATAATGATAGAAATCCCTGGGAATAGCCTTACTGCCATACCCTACTGCACAGGCCAATCCTGTCTGAACGTGTAAGCAAAGCAGGATTGGGCCTGGCCTGTATGAGGTGGGAAACCACTAAGAATACCAGTGATGTAGTTCTCAGGTGACAATGTCTGTCTGGGTCGGTGCAATATGGAAGCCAATATCTGCTAAGTTCTATATCAGTGTCCTACCAGCTTTGTCAAAAATGAATTATTTCCTATCAATAGAAAAATGATTTTATTGAAACCAATATTTATGGATAAAGAGTCACCTTAAGAACATAAATCTCTACCTTGTATCCAGATCTCCTTTTATGATCATTTTAACAAAATGGTTTTTAATATTGATTTTAAAGAAATCTCCTCTTAAGTATTCAGTTTTATAGCTTTTAGAGATAATAATTGGATATATACCAAACTCCAGATATAGGATTGGTTTGTGCTTTCTAGATCAAGTATTGTTGTAAAGCTGTGGTTATAGATCCATATTTTAACAAGCTTACTTAATATGTTTACATATTTTAAACATTTTAATATGGTTTAATATGGAAAGTCTTAGAACACAAGTTATCAATTTATAATATTATTTGTCACTAATTTCCTCCTCATTTACAGGTATTTTTCCCTTTAGTGCTGACTATCCTAAATGTCATAAATAGTACTCTGAGCACAATACTAATGTTATAGGATGAGTCTGTGTGATCTATATCAGTGAATTTTAAAGAGTAGCACATAATACTCTATATTGTCACCATCACTCCCTTGTAGGTCTAGTTTCTTTTACCTATAATTAAGGATGTCAAAGGGATGACCAGACATATACCCAGACCCCTTAACATAGGATTGATTTGTGCCGTTTATAACAGGGAACATTTGGTTTCAGGTCTGAATATCCACTCCTTAAAGTTTAAAGATCCCTACATAGTTAATTAAAGACAGTCTTATTATAACTATTAGATCTGGTCACCCCAGTATCGGAGGCACATTTTGTAATGCAAGCACAACTAGAATGTATAGGTAGACTGTGATTATCTTGCTGAGATTAATACTAATTTATCTTAATGGAATATCTTATTGATGTGAATATGTCAATGTATACAATAGAGTTATGGGTAAATCACTATATTTGTTCCATCTAGGATTATCACCAGGAGCTTTTACTGTTGCTTTGGTTCATCATTACAGGACATTTATATTTGGTGCACAATTGTTATATATATCTTTTGCACATTCATTTACATAATGTTTATTTGTTGCACTTGTAATTTGAATATTTTAATTTGAAGTTATAGTATTAAATTTATTTTATGAAAAACACTGTAAAGAATTCACATATTCATTACATTACCTAATTTAAGAATAAAAAAAATTATAAAACAGTTATTTCTATACTTTGTGTGATTTCTACACACTTTTTTGCTCAGCCATTTTTAAGGTATATTTACATTTTTAGGGCTTGGGGGATTTTGCTTACACCTGGAATAAGCACACCTACTTAAAGCAAAGCTAAGCTAGATAGATAGATAGATAGATAGATAGATAGATAGATAGATAGATAGATAGATAGATAAATGAGGTTGATCCAGAGGAAATAGGAGTAAAACAGGTGCCAATGTAAACCTGATCAAAATGATGTTGAACTGCAAGTATCTGCATGAAAAAGAATTACATTTAATTTGCACCCATCATTTTGCAACATAGTTTTGCTGATGTGTACACTTGCTCCTGTTTTATGCTTAAAAAATAGGTGTAATTACAACTCAGGTTCAGGTCCATAGTTTGAATACGTCTTAATCCCATATAGTTCCATGATTACATTTTGGGACATCAGCAGAAAAAAAGCCTACACCACAAATGATCTTTAAAACATAAGGCGTGCTTAGGTTAATGTTATATACTGAATGAACCTTTATTAATTGTTCTCTTTTCAGCAGTAGACTTAAGAAACCATAGAGCCTTTCTTCGAACTAGTTACCATGTTTTTCTTTCCCAATTGGTAATACATTAAGAGACAGTTTAGTTAGAGGCAGACAGGAAACAGACAGAAAAAAACTGTAAAGGAAGAAAATAAAGAGGTCACTAAGTTAATTTTAAGGACCCCTGTGACTTTCTTTAATTCCACTTAAAAGTGCATGTAAACACTTAATAAATGAGTGTGTGTGTTTATATTTAACAGGATACAAAAGAACATAAATATATAATTCAAGACCAGATCCAGGCTTTAGTTTTGACATTCTATGTATTCAGATTGCATCCATGTTACCTGATCAAAATGCAATCCGTTCTACCAGAATATTGCACTTTCGACAGGTTCCGACACAGAAGTCCAGGTTGTTACAAGGTGTTACTATTTCATACTATTCACAGTATAGACATGCCACCACACTGCGTACCAATCCAGGCAGACTCACAGCCATTTACGAATGCATGAGTCGGAAAATGTAAGGTATATTAAGGGTTTTTGAAGTCTGCTGGTGCAAGATGTCTGATATGGCACAGAAAAGCAAATAACCTAATAACTATAGCCAGACAAAATATGGCATAAAAGGCATTCTAAGCTATACAAAAAAACAAAAACAAAAAAACTGAAATTTGCCAGGAAAAAACATGACCCCTAATAAAAAACTGTTAATGAGACATGGTACATAAAAACTGGGTGACGGTTGCCACCTCGAACAACCCTTTTTCGAAAGGGACATTTTCTACCAAGCCAAAATGAAGTGCATGGGAAATCAAATGCTTCTGCATTGTTGAGGAGAAGAAATCTATGATCTCCAGGACGAAGACGCAGTAGCGAATGTTAAATATCCCTTCTTCTAACACGTCTGTGGCTGGCGGCATTTCCGAATGAATAAAGGGTAAGTGTGCTGATTGGCATACTTACCCATTCATTAAAAAAAAATCCACAATAGCACTATGTTCGAAATAGAGACAGGCGTAAATTAGCTTTCGGCTAAAAAACATACACACCCCTGAACAAGCTCTAGCTTCAGTACTTTCCTTTTAATAGTACAACACTACATGTTGAACATAAAAACTTTGCAAAGCAACTTTAATCTTTAAGTATAGATGTGTTTCACATATAAAAAGGAAGGTGAGATATTTAAATACTGGTATAAATATTATTAATATCTTCTATTATAATTTATGTTCTAGCATCAACTCACCTTCTGTTTCAGTGTATGTTATAAATTAATATTTTAATATGTATGTGCCCCCATAGCTTTTATGCTACGCAGCATGTTTAAGTAATATTTATTTTTAGTTTAGTCATTAAAGGTGGCAAAAATATATATTGTATAGATATAACATATATTTCCATTTCTGTTCTATATTAAATTATTATATTGCCCTCTGTGTTTACAGTGTATTTTATTACAAGGTTCTCAACAATACATATATCCCTATTTTTATTGTTCTTTTCCTAGGGAAGTTTCTCCAAAGGTCAATGAACATTGACTTGGTGCACTGGTGTATATTGTCTCAGACCTCTAAATAGACTGAAACATTTACTCTCTGCATGATGCCATGCACCTCCCTAAATACCTTACATGCCAAAGTTCCCATGGCCTATGGTGCACAAAACAATGAACTACAAAATCTTTTTTTTTTTTTTTTTGTAATTCAAGGAGCTTAGTTATGAGTTTAAATACTGCCTTTTAAGTTGTCCTTTTCCATGGTTACTATTGTCAATACATCATTTTATCGTCACGGCTCTCTTTGGCGTATGTTACTTCAAAAGGAAATATTTATGGCTATTAGAATTTAATTCTTCTATAATAACATAGTCTGTGAAAAAGGCCTTTTATGACTTCTCTATGGGGTGCCTGCCAGTATTTTGCCCCAAGGAGGGCAGTTTAACAAGAGGAAACAAATCAAGATTTGTGTTACAAATGTAGATGTCTGGGAACATTTATTGCAGGTACCTACTTACAATGTATTGCTATGTAAATGGAACAATGGTGGTTTCTGTTTATTGGAAGTTCATCAACTGGTTGCATTCACTAGCTGTTAGACTAACATGATCAGGTTCGATGCCTCCCAGGGTTTTACGAATTTATGCTAATCAGATTAATTTCAGTCCATATAACACAATTTCAGTTTTAAAAAAATACACTTAGCACATTCTTGAGAAAGACTCCTGTGAAATTGAGTTCTAGGATTTTTTTGACCATTTGTCACATGCTTCATAATCCATTTTTAAAATGATGTTATATTGTAATGAAGTAGGATAGAAACAATGGGCCGGATCTAGAACTCCACCGCCACTGAGTTCCGATAGCAGATTACCGCACAATCCTAAATCCCATGCACGCACAGGGCTTCTGACACCAGGACCCTGCCTTAATGTTTACACACCGACCCCACTGAATATGGGGCCAAGTCTTTACTGTAGGGTCTATTTACAACAATCATTTTCCTGTGATAATGCCTGTTTTCATGTGAAAACCAGCATAATCGCAAGAAAATGAAGTAAAACATATTTACAAACCATGGAGAACTGACCGGCAAGTAGAAGTGATATTTACATGGATCGCCATGGAAACTGTAGTTTTCCATGGCGATCCATGTAAATTCCACTTCTACTTGCTGGCCAGTTCTTTTCAGAGCAAGACCAGCGCTTCATTATATTTACAAAGCCTGGGAGCAGAGTTTTACACTCAGCTCACAGCGTAAAACTAATGCCAGATCAGGCTGACATTAAAGGTAAGTCTTACAGTAAAGTCGCCATATACCCTTCTTTTCCTCCCCCTAATAACTGTTATTAGGGGGAGGAAAAGGGGAGCATGTATGGGAAGACTGCTGGAATAAACCTATACATAGAAATGAACAAAAAAAAATGTTTTGGGTTTTTTATTTTATTTTACTTTAAACATAAAAATAAATATATACATTTAAAATTAACAATTGTAAAAACAAAAAAAAAAAAAAACAAAAAACAAAACAAAAAAAAACGTACCTGTCCGGGAGACAGCATGTGCAGTGTTTTTCATATCGGTACTTGAAATTTTTAAAGTCCCGCAATGGAGTCTCTGTGCATGCACAAGACTTTATTCATACGAAGTATGAATAAAATGTCCTGCGATGACCACAGAGATCATCACATTGTAGGTAAGTTTTAGTAAACTATATGAAGGAAGTTGCCAGGTTCGCTGCGAGACGAATGACCCCACTATAAATATTCCTATTTTACACTTCAGTTTGCTTTTAAATAATAATAATATCAATTATTATCAAACTTAAAACAATTCTTCCATTTGGGTTTGAAAATGTCCATTGTGGACATAACTTATCACAGTCCTCACTACAGTGTTTTCCCATTTCCCAAGAATCAATGCTATGCTGCTGTGACATTTATCTCAAGGAATTATTGGTTTACCATATGTACACAGAAAAGTTTTCAAAATGTGTCTCAACAGGCTAGGATGTCTTTAGTTGACATGTAAACTATAAAAAAGTTGAAGACCGCTAAAATGTTCTTGTCTATGTCCCTGTGTTGCTTAAACACATAAAAGTAAATTGACGTGCGTATAGTCTCACAAATCCTTTAAATGAGAATTAAGGAACCATTTGACATAAATGTCCCTAATTGTCTAGGTCATGCATAACAAAGCAGACAGACACCATTCTACTGTTTGAAATGGAACTTTAACTCAAAAGAACAAAAATGAATGTTGCTCAAACTAGAAATATTTTATCATATGCCTTTCCACATAGTGTGGACCCACATGTACTAAATCCTATACTACACAATCTATTACTGTATAAGGACAGCCAAGAATGTTACTACATTAGGGCTTTACGACTAAGATTTTACTGGTGGAAATTATATTACTTGCATAAGTGGACATCATGTACTATAAGCTATAGACATTTGTTTGATGTGTGCTTAATTTTTGTAGTGCACACAGAGCAAAGGTCTTTTTAATACTCATTAATATCAGTTTTAATCTATGTATGAGATAAGTCTGTCCGTATAATAAAAGTTAAATGTGTTCTTATTAAACATAAACAATTAATCCTTCCTTTGTCTGCACATTGTCTTGGAAGCAGGGGCGTCACAACTTTTTTTTTTAGGAGGGGTGAGAATTGAGCCCTCCCACTGGCTCCCCCTCTCATCTTGGCGCCCCCCTCTTTGTTGTGCAGTAACTACGCTGCCAAAGGGGGTGTGGCTAACTCATTATAGGTGTGGTCAAGCCATTGGAGGGTGTGGTCAACCCATCATGTCTGCAGCCACCCAGTATTCTGATCATGTCTCCAGTCCCAGCACTTCCATGTGTCTACAGCCCCCCAGGATGATTCCCTATCAAGTCTTACCAGCCCCCCCATTATGTGCCTCCAGCCCCCCTCAGTATTCCACATCATGTGCTTCCAGCCCCCCTCAGTACTCCCCATCATGTGCCTCCAGTCACCATAATGTGCCTCCAGCCGACCCCCAGTATTCACCATAATGTGTCTCCAGTCCCCCCTCAGTATTCACCATAATGTGCCTCCAGCCGACCCCCAGTATTCCCCATTATGTGCCTCCAGCCGACCCCCAGTATTCACCATAATGTGCCTCCAACCTCTCCCCTTTTTCCTTACCTTCCCTTCCTCCTCTGCGGTGCTCTTTCTGTAAGAAGGCAGCGCTCATGCAGGAAGTTCCTGTATGTGCACTGCAGTCTGCATAGCGGGGAGCGGGGAGCACCAGCTCTGAACACTAACAGGCGATCCCCCGCCGCACCCCATGAGGCCCCTGTCAATTTTTTTTTTTTTTGGGGGGGGGGGGGGTTTGCGCCCTCCACTCCGGGCGACTGCCCTGCTCCCCGTTCTGACTCCTCTGCTTGGAAGTATCTTAATTGTATAAAAAACATAGATGGAAAAAATGCATGGAAAACATTTCCCCTATTGGTACTAAATAATGGCTTGACTAAAATATAGATTTTTCCCACAAATTGTTACCTACCTTTTCTAAATTCCCATTTAAAAAGTGTAATTGCATATTTCTGTATTTTCTACTAAAATATTGTTGTCCATTTCAGAATGGCGTTTGATAGAAAATGGTCACAGTTCAACATCTTCTGCCTGCAGCTGGCTACAATTCCTGCAGCATGTGAATGCTGCCTGATGGGTATATGAGAGCCTGGGCTGTAATGTTTAGAATAAAGATATATTTCCATTAATCACAAGTGATTTGTATTTCTAAAATATAATTGATGTACTATATTTTAGAAATATAATTCAAAGGTGATTAAGGGAAATACATCTTCAGCCTGAACATAATTGTCCAGACTCATGCCCCCTCCCTCCGGAGTTCAGCAGTTATAAACTACAGAAGCCACAGTGACAGCTTTAGCCTGAAGACTTTGGAGGGTAATTATACGTTTACACTGAGGATGCATTTGCCACTAATCACCAACAATTTCTAGTTGAAAAATATAAAAAATGTCAACTGTATACAAATAGAAAGAGTTTCTAATTAGTGTAAGTTTTCAGCCTGTACATTATGTTCCAGGATAAGACTCCTGCAATGGGTGACAGTGCCCTGTGTGCAAATTGCACAAATATAAATATTAGGCAGTAATGTGGTGGGGCAGAACTGACTTTTGAACAAACTAAAGAATAGAATAGAATTATTATAATTTTATTTGCTTAAGTTAGGCCCCTAATTTTTGGACATGGAAATGCCACCTACCAGTGATACCTATTATTGTTTTGTGCATTTCTGAAAATAAAAGCAAAGATTTGTTGATATGGGTTATAACACATTTTGACACTAAATCTCTGGGTCAGATTTCATACATGACCTGTTATGTAAATAGTTCCTTTTATAATGTTAAATAAGACTAAAGCTGGTCATACACTGGGACGATAATTCATCCCAGCGAGGGGTGGCCCAATAAACGTGATGATTTCCCGCCAGGGAAAGGTCCCATTATTGGTATCAAACACCTCTCCTGCTTGGACCAATAATCTTAGCAGAAGATGGGGCAGCCAGGGCAACAGATCCATGTATTATGCTGCTCTACTTAAAAGGTGTCAGAGCAGCATAATACATGGATCTGCAGAAGCAGCCAGTGCAGGGAGTAGCAGAGACAGGGATCAGCTGAAGCCACACTCCCCACAGCGCGGCTTTGGCTGGAGGGAGGCACTAAAAGAATAGGGAGCCATTCAGTAAGCTGATTAGCTTCCTTAACTTATTGGGTGCTAGTGCCCGATTTAAATAAAGCAAGTTTAAGAATCCAATAATCGTACCAGACCATTTCTGGTGTGTTTATTGGAAGTTTTAAAAATTGACCCTGGCCACTAACTAGAGCGATTTTTGGCCCAATCCACGAAAATTGTAGGATTGGGACGATAATCGCTCCAGTATATGGCCAGCTTAAGTCTAACTTCTCAGTAACAGGTAAAACGTAGGATAAAATCTGCATATGATACTGGCATTTACTAAACAATAAATAAAAGACAATTATAATGTATAAAAAGCCCTTTTTCTAAATTATTGCTTACTGATAACTCTCAAGAAAAATATCAAATACTAAAAGTAGTAAATATAACTGAAAATCCTTAACTAATACACTGCTGGGTGAACATTATACTATCAGTGGATATATTATACTATTCATTTGCCAAAATATTGTTGCTTTAAGCATAAAACTCTGTGTCAGTGAAGTAAGAAAAGGAACCTTCTACGGGCTTTGAAGTTTAAAATCAACACCCTAGCAGTGTGCAATGATCTTGCAGAGAAGTAATGCCTGTGTGGTCCTTGACGACCAAATACTACTGGGTCTGCTGACAGCCTTTTGACACTGTATCAACAAAATGGTTTCATGAGTACATTGAATTCTTGAAAAAACAGACGCCTCAAACTATGTAATCGAAGTCATTGAAAAGAACAAAGAAAGTGGAAAATATGGTTTCAGCAAAAAATGTTTCATTAAAGAAGCAGCAGGTAAAAATGATATAATTTGTGTTCAGTGATAAACCAACTAAAACACTAAAACATCCTATGGAGCCTCTGAAATGTTTATCTTGGTGATCCTTTCCTTATGATACATCTCAGACAGGTTTTGAAGAAATTGGGATAGAATTGCTGTAGGAATGATAGGATCATGTCATGCATTTACATAAAAAGCTCTCACAGGTACAGTAAGAGATGGGTCAATCCACAGTGATTTTGTGTCAGCTGGTCTTTTATTTATTTAGAAGTGAGAATGTCGAGGAGAAGAATTGCTGCAGAAAAGACTATTTAGAAGTAGGGTAAAGTTTCCCAAATTTATATGCCTCTGGATGGGAATTCTCAAATGTTAATGAGAATAAGGGAATAAAGATAGCTATCTTTAAGTTTTTGTTTTATGGTAGTATATGTTATTTGTTTGTTTTGGCACCTTATAAAGTATATTCACCTACTCATAGTGTGCTTCAGCAATAGGATAGAATAACCGAGGGTCAGATCCTGACCCTCACACGCAGAGGTGGAACTAGCAAGTTGTGGGCCTAGGTGCAAAAAATATGCTTTGGCCCTGATAATATCCCAGGTAATCTGATGGGGAGCTTTGGCGGTGCGGTGATGACGGCTCTAGGCCCTTGTATCAGCCTGGGCCCCTGGTGCCATTGCACCTGTTGCACCAATGGTAGTTCCGCTTCTGCTCGCATGTACGGAAAGCTTTAATTCCGCACGGAAGAGGGGAGTGAACTTCCCCTGTCACTCCCCTTTATTGTGCGGAGATTGTGTGACTTAAGCTACCATAAGGCAGTCTTAAGTCACATGATCGGATCAGTGGTCCGTCTGACAGCTCAGAACATCTGAAGGGTCCACGCACCCTACCCTCCATGCGGCCCACTTACACATGGGCTAATGTTAGTAATAGTGGATCCGGTCTCGAATCTGTCATGTATGCAGCCTTAATCATCCCTAAAAATAAATTTAATATATTAACTATAATATTCTTTAGTATCTTACATAAAAATCCTTGAATGCTATGACATATTTCCAAGTAATCACAAAGCTCCTGACAGTGCTGGTTTTAACTTTACTTTTGATGTTTGCTTTTTAACAAGTATGTATGTTACTGAAAAATGTGACAATCAAAAACGTATCAGAGACATATTAGTTAGCTTCAGTTAAAGCTGTTGACTGGTCCGAGCTTGAAACCGCAACTGACAGATAACACACTGACATGAAGCAGACTGACTGGAAAATATCTCATGTTTAATTCCTAATGTTTTTATGGTCATGCCCACACCTCAGCAATAAATTAAATGCAAACTATTTGCATTGCTTGTCTCATATAAAAAAGAAAAATATAACACATGTTACAAAAGTATGACTGATGTTCTGTTTTATCTTTGATACCTTCAAGGAGGTGTGTTAAACTTTTTACCAAGTACTGGTCTTGCATAGCACAAGTATGCAAATATTTGTCTATGTTATGGCATATTAGTAAGTTAGAATCTGCAGTTACCTTCACAGACTTCTGGCTTTGCTTGCTGTAAAGAATTGAAGCAGTGCCCAAAAGCCCATGATAATAAAAAATGCACAATCAGAAGCTTTCCAGATTTTTGTTCAATAGGGAAAAAAAACATTTAGCACTACCTTTAAGTATGTTTAAATTCAAATTGTATATGCAGCCTTAAAATGCCAACAAAAAGTATAAAATAAAATAAAAACACTCTTTTTTAATGAGTTACAAACTACAGTGTGTTTACAAATATACGTTTCAGAAACTTCTAAGAACAAGGGTTTCTCTGGATTCGGACTTCTCTATGTCTTACTTATCATTAGCAGAAAAGGAAATTTGCTAGACTATAAAACAACACCAGATGGTTGCTCTGCAAAAAAATTTTTTAATACCTACCAACATCAGCAAAGTGCTTGATATGGCAACACCCTCTGGGCCTGATATAGACTAAAACATAAAAAATGCACCCTGCGTTTAGAAATCCCACACACAAATAATCGATATTGTAAGAGCCTTTGAGACGTGAATGTAAGTGTGGCTCTTGATCCCGATACAGTCGTTTGCATAAGCCTAGATAACAGATAGGTGCAATTAAATTATGTTTTGTTCCCTAGTCATCCACATGCAGCTGCAAATTTAGGCTGCTGTTTTGAAAATATTATTTGTAATTTGTATTCTCTGTTAGCTGACATCTGACTGTGCAAAATTACTATATAAAATAAAATCATTAGCAACAATTTTCCATTCATATGTCTCCAGCTCCCAGTAATTCCTCATTCATATTGCTCCAGCCTCCCCAGTATTCCCCATCATGTCTCTCCAGCACCTAGTATTCCCCATCATGTCTCTCCAGCACCCAGTATCCCACATCATATATTTTCCAGGTTCCCAGTATTCCACATTCATATGGCTCCAGCTCCCAGTAATTCCCCATTCAATAGTCTCCAGCCTCCTCTGTTTATATCTCACTTACCTTTAAAGCCTACCATCCATGCTTTTCCTCCACGGTGTGCACCGTCTTCCAGCCCTCTTGTGTGACGTTGGCCATAAATCAATCTGTTTCCTTCTGTTGGCCAATGCAGCAATTATACAGGACAGCTGCAAATGGCTTTTCTATCAGCTGTCCGGTTTAGCTGGTGCAGCAGCGATCGCCGGTCCTCCCTTTGCGAAATGGGGCCACAAAATAAAAGCTTTTGGGCTCCATTAAGGAGTGATTTGGGCTCCACTGCAGAAAAAAATCCTCACTGTAAATATACTAAGTTAATCTACCCCCTTAATCCCCTCATTGTGCCATTTTAATCAGAGGCAGTCACATCTAGGTATTGGTTTCTAGACTGGACAACTCAGAGGCAGTCCAAGGCAAGGATGTAGTACCTAGTCCTGTCCACCAGGGGGAAAAAAGAGAGGAGAAAAGGTGAGGTAAAAATAATTTTATTTGGAGTAAGCCTGGCTTAAAGCAAACGTGTGGATCAGCGGTCAATACAACCGCTTATCCACACAAGTGTGGGAGCCCCCTCCCACACTGTACACTTTGCATGCTTCCC
>WWET01000521.1:293847-306423 GCA_011038615.1 Limnodynastes dumerilii
AGGGAAAATTATGGGTCTGGGAATAAAACATACTATAATATATAGTATATATCCATTCCCAAACCCTAAAATAATTCACATAATATAGTATGTTTTAAACCCATAATATATCCCACATGTGCTTTATATAGTGTACCATGTCCATAGAGGTATAATGTAAGGAAGACATAGAGGGGAATGTGTAATGGAGGGGGATAGGAAGAGAGAAGTGTAATGTAAGTTCCATTTTCTCTATAGACTTTCAGGAATAATGGGCCAGATCCAGAACAACGCTTGTGAGCAAATTTACGTGTGGCGGAGACGTAAAATCGCCTTTTGGTATGTACTGCGCATGCGCACCATAGAAAATACGCTCAGTAACGTAGCGTAATCGTGAAAGTATGGGCCATTCACGTATGTGTCACGTAAATACTTACGTGTGGGCGTGCCAATTTTACATGAGTCCAAAATACGACTGAAATACGTTAAGTAGGCGGGGGTTTGTATTTAAAGTGTACAGTATTGGCGTGCTTAGCTGCATAAATACGTGTTGCCCATACGTACGTGTGTCACTGCGGTTACGTGCCATACGTACGTGTGCGGATCACTGCGGCTACGTTGGCAAAAGTTAAGGTAGGGTTTGAAAAGCGTATCTTGACAAAATACGTACATTCAAGGGGTGTGCCTAGGGGAGTGTATAGAAGGTATGCACGCAAAAATACGCTACGTGAGTAAACGTACGGCAAACGTAGTTCTGGATCTACCCCATTGTCCTGTGCTTACTCAGAAAAGATTATCACAGAATTGTGCACCAATCAGACCCTAATGCAACTCAAGCTGTGACGCCTTGCGTTCTGAAGAGATGTGTAATGGGAGAGAAGAGAAGAGGCATGTACTCAGTGTACAGCAAGGGCGTGCCCAAGCAAGTGCATCTGATCAGTTCTGAATACAGATGGAGATAAGCAATGTTTCCATCAAAACATTTGCATCTGCCACAGATCATGTCTAAGTCCATGGTGCAGACATTACTTGACCTATTTGTAAGTCATGAGATTTGTGCATTTTCACTATTCATACTTTTATTCACTTTACTACACAGTGTACAACCCAACTGTATGTGGTCATGTAGCTGTATTGAGCTTGACTGTTTTGTGTTACATGCCCTACTTGACTTCCATCAAGAGATTCAGTTACATGTGACTTTGGATGGCATGCATCACGCCCCAATAGTCGAACCGGATCAAGACTTACGTGAGCCTCTGGATCAGGCCCAGTGAGCATAGCCTCTTGCACATTTCAAAAGATAACTTACTGACATACGTAATGGATTTACATACGTGACGGCCAAACCCGGTCCATACTGTCCAATTTAAATGCCTCCCTCCGCCTACACAGCGTAATTACGGGTGCCATATTGATGCCCCCGCCCCTTCATTTGTAGTTATTCTGATGGCACGTACGTTCGGCGTTACGTGGCGTAGCATCTGCCGCAGTAAATACAAATAGCCGATTTGACGTCATCGGCTAGCGTAAATACGCTAGCGTACTTTGCTCAGGATCTGGCCCAATGTGCGGTATGGAGGTATTAAACATAGGCACTGTCAGTTTAAAAAAAGATGGATGCTATTTTGAGAAGACTAAATTGACCCTGAATTACTACTTTGAAAATTGGACCTGATATAGGCCTTAAAAGTAAATAACATTGTTTTATTATTTTTCATAGCATAAATGTGTCTTTTTTTAAGCAGAAAGAAAAATAAGTTACATAAACATGTTCATAACGGAGAACCACAAGCAGGAGCAATAAATCTAACACTAATGCACCTTAATGTCAACATGCTTTCCTAAAGTGTTCAGCCCCTTGCATTCTCTATTATCATGGCAGTGTAATTCATTTTTATAAGTGACAACTAAAACTGAGTGTGGAATTCTATTAGAAGTGGAAAGAGTGACATCTCACATGGGAACAGCAAGCATTTATTATTTCAGCCGCCTAATTCAATCCTCTTTAGACCCGCAAAGGGAAATGAAGTTCCGCTCTTTCAAGGAAATGTACGATTCATTAACAACCAGAAGACACTTGTATGTACAGACATCTGACTTTCTTTCAAGTCTGACAACATTCTCAGATAAATGTACACACACTAAACAAACACATTATAAAATGTCTTCATAGACAACGTTCTTGTGCAAATAATAAAATGATACCATTAATATGCTAATATTATGTAGAGATAGTGGTCATTTTATTTTTCCTTCTATTTTTTCCTTCTATAGTTAATATTTAATAATACTAAAGAAAATATGTTTTCCCAATAGATACAATCATTAAGATAAATGAAAATGTATTTTGCTATAACAGTAAGATCTCTCAGTAGGTTTTTATATTGTCTAACAAACTATTACTAGGGAAACAGATGTGCATTTCTAAAATCAAATTATGATTTCCTGTTTTTCTTTTACGTAAAACATTTTATGGATAGATTAGTACTTTGACACATATGTATTTTTTTTTTTAATCATCTGAATTTCCTCTTTGCACCTCAGGGAAAACTAAACACAGGGTGCATATTTATTTCATAGTGTTTGGGAACAAACCATTCTCATACAAAATATTATTCATTAGGATGAGCTAAGTATTATGCTTAAGTCAGAAAGAACAGCAAGCACTGACTAAAAACTGGCCCAAAAAATCAAACTCAAAAGCTGAAAAAATAAAAATAATTGAAAATAATCATTCAAATAATTTGGATAATAATAAAGACAGTGGTGGGCGCTATAATAGGTGTGGCATTAATTATTAGCTGGCACATTTTGAAGCAGAATGATAATTGCTACTGGTATGTTAGCAGGTTTTGGGTTTCTGAAAGACTGAATTTCAAAAGGTAATCTTAGGAAACGTCACCTCTCAACTCTTATTCTGTTTTAACAGTTTAAATATGCCTTCCCTGGTACACCCTCAGAAAATTTGGGGCCTGGTACAAAGGTCGCGGTGCCCTGCCCACTATGAGGCAAGGCGCCATGGACCTTCAGAAGCAAATTACAGAGGGCCGAATTGTCAGTACACAGTGAGTATATAGCTGATTCCTACTATTATCAGAAGACAGAAGACAGCCAGCTGGTGCTCGAGGGCGGTTGCCTGGGCAACAGTCAGCTGACAGGGGCATGTGCTTGAGTGCAAGGAGCTTCTAGAAAGATCTGGGAAAGTCTGTTGGTGAGGCAGTTGGTGTGAGGTGATCAGAGAGGGAGCAGTGGTGAAGTAAAGGGAAAGCGGTATAGGAGTGAAGCTGGTTTGGAGTGAATACATAAGCCGGTGGTGCTTAGAAAGTGCGGTGAATAACCAGTCTGACAGAAAACAGTGCTAGAAAGAAAAGTGGAGACAGTGGTCAAGTGAAGGTAAAGGTGTCATCTAATTGGTGAATGTAGTGGTCTGATCGAGGGAGCTGTAAAGAGTGCTGTAAGCCAAGGAAGGCGTTTAGATCGACAGTAAGCTGGAGATTTTAGCAGTGGAAACCATGAGAGAACTGCGGAGCTGGTGAACGACATAAGTAAGGAGAGGACATCAGCAATGACAAGCAGTGAGAGGAAGCGGTTGTGACAGAAAGAGACAGAGAAAGAGAGAGAGAGAGACGGAGGAGTGTACAACAATTGTGAGAGAGAGTACCGCGGTGACAGAGAGAGATAACGGAGAGTACAGAAAGCAGAGATAGACATTGGCTGTGATTAACAGTGAGAGGAGACAGACAGAAAGAGAGAAAGAGACAGAGAAGTGTGCAGAAAGCCGTAATAAAGTACTGCAGTGACAGAGAGAGACAGCGGAGAGTATAGAAAGCAAGGAGAGACATCAGCTGTAATAAAGGAAGAGAGGAGACAGCTGTGACAGTGAGAGAAAGAGACAGAGGGGTGCGTAGAAAACTGCGAGACATCAATTGTGAGAGAGAGAGAGAGAGAGAAAGAGAGAGAGACGAAGGAGGGTACAGGAGGTGGTGAGAAATAGCAGTTGTGTCCAGTTACAGAGAGGTAGCAGAGACTGATAACAGCTGTGTATATCAGTGAGGTGGAGTGCAGGGTAGTGGTTGTGCTAGGAGCTGGGAGGTATACTGTGTTCTTGAGGGAAGACTATAAAGTATAGAAAATGGTGGAAAGGGTATGGTAAAGTAAGATAGATTTCTAAAGGGCTGAATTTAGAAATTGGTTTTATTTATTGCAATATTTAAGTATTATTAATAGAAATTATAATTCAGGGTGTGAGTTGTTCGCTTATTAAACTGTTTTAGAGCATAATCAAATAATCCAAATATATGTAAAGAAACTTTTATTAAATAGGACAAATTTACTTGTAATGAGAAAAGTTTTAGTAGTTTGAGATTATTATTAGGGAGGATAGGAGGAGGTACTTTTGCTAAACGAATTATAATTCATTACACAAGTCAATTGCTGCCAAAATTAATTGTAACTATTTTCTGCTAAAGTAATATATTTGAAACATATTACTTGAATGGTATTTGAAAATGTGTTACATTGTACTAGCATTGCCGTATGTATTGTGTATGAAACAACTAAGTATTCTGCTTATTCATAATCCAATTTTTTATTAAGTAAAATTAAAATTTCAAACTTCGTATGGTTGTCCTTGCTTCAAGTTATTTCCAAGTTCTGTTTCACTGATCCACAAATCTTTACTAAACCTGTACTTCACCTTACCATTTGGGTATTATATATATATATCTATATCTACAAGTATCCCGGATGGACAGAGAGGGAAGCCTGAGACTCCCGGGCCCCAGACACTAGTCCCGACTTCTTCCCCCCTTCCCCTAATGCAGCTATGTCACAAATTCTGGATCAGCTCCTATATATCAGGAACTATTGTGTTAACCCTCTAAACCCATTACAGACACCCTCAGGGTACTGATCTATATGCCTGGAAGGCCTATCTTACTGGTCAGAGATTTACAAAGTATTAAAGCTGTATTTTATGTTTGTGCTTAAAGTTTGTACATAGGTTGCACCATAGTGGTCTTAAAACTCACTATGTACCTACAGAAAGACACAGTGAACAAGTAAGTTACGCCCTGTGGAAACAGTGAGGCAGAATGAGGCAGTCTGGGGATAAAATAATATGACTAGTAGTCATTTTATTATTTGTTCAAGCACATTTCAGTACCCCTAGTTATGTATTTGGTTATTCTGCATGTCTGTTGAGCTGTCCATTTGCATTAGTATTTACTTATGCTGGTTGTCTGCTATTTTAAATGCCTGTGTGACCTATGCTCGTTTTATTGTAATAGTAAATCCTTACCATATATAATTGTAACCAGACAAATATAACTACATCTAGTGCAACATAATGAAACAAGAACATAAACAGCACCTGGTTTATCTTACAAACTAATCTAGACGAAAACATTAGGAAGTTAAAGCAGGAGATTTTGATAAATAACCTCTAAGGCCCCTAACAGGCATTCCGTATCAAACTATACACAAGTTTCATATAATCGTAATGAAATAACATCTGACATATAGATGTATCACCTTCCTTATTTTAGTTTCAGTGGTCACAGCAGGAAGGCTGTCAGTTGAAAGGCCAGCTTTAGAGATTTATAATGCAACGATAAATACGCAACAAATGCAAACATTCTGAGTGTGTACACTTTACACCGACTTGAATTTCATTACGTATGCAAGCTCTATGCCCTTATGAGCTTTTCTATTTTTCTTTCTAATTTAACAAAAACATAGAATTGGGCTTAAACAGGATTGGTCACCTAGGGAAATTAAAACGAAAATACCAGTTACAGACCATGTCCTCTTGCCACGATTACTTTGAAATAATGGTCTTACGTTTGTTGAACCCCTGGTACTCATTCACTCTCATAATGTATGCTTTTTAACATGCAGACGTTTTTAATACATTAAATGCTGAACAGATTTCTGAGTAATCCACAGTGAATATATGCCTTTATCGGTGGTATAGATTGGTTGAAGGTTTCATTCACACAGGATTTATAATACTGAGCTCTGTATGTTAGTAGGCTGTTTAAAGATATTTATTTATCCAACACTAAAAAATGCATACAGTTTTAGCAGTTGCTATTTTACACTGTTATTTACAGTAATAAGTGGCAAGTGGACTCTTGTAGCTTATTTTCAAGCAGTCAATATCAAGCAAATTAGATTTTTTTCATTAAGAGAGGGAACAAATTTAGTTAAAGTACATTGGGTGTGATTCAGTCTTCCCTGTTAGATGTGATTATTTCCACACACAAACGTTTTGGAGTAATCTGCAAACACTGGGCTGTACCATCCAGATATCTATACATTGACACTGTAAATCCCCCTTCTCTCTTGTATGGATTGACGTCCAACAGTCTACCATAAGTTTTCTGAATGAATCGGGTGCAGAAATTCCTAGAGTTTGAAAGTCTGGATCTATAAGCATTAAGAGGCAATAACTGGTGTTTGGAGTTGGGAGTGTTTTGATTGGTGTGGGTCCGCGGAAAGAACAGCCCTATTTCAATAGGGCCGTTTCCTCCCAGCCAGTTTGGAACTGGCTGGGATTTCGATTGCATATGCCTCAATGAGGCATTGCAATCGATCCACGGAGCGCCGAACTTTCGGTGCTCCGAAAAGTATATAAAAAAAAGTCCCCCACTCCTTTCCCTAATTCTAACCCTAACCCTCCCCTCTCATTACCATAACCCTAATCCTCCCATCCTGGCAGCCTGACCCTAATCCTCCCTTCCTGGCAGTCTGACCCTAACCCACCATCTCCCGCAGCCTGACCCTAACCCTCCATCTCCCGCAGCCTGACCCTAACCCTCCCTACCCCGCAGACCGGAGACTGCAACTGGTTCTGATTGGGTAGCATGGTTACACACATTTAAAAAGTGTCCATAATAAGTTTGAAACCTATAGAAGTTTTTAAAAAAATTGGAAGCCTAATTATTAGGTTAACTATATTCTAGTAAAGTGTTTAACTTTAACCCAGATTTACTAAGCTGCAGGTTTGGGAAAATGGAGATGTTGCCTATAACAACCATTCAGATTCTAGCTCTCACTTTCTTTTTACATACTGGAGAATGTCAGCTAAAATCTGATTAGTTGCTATGGGCAACATCTCCACTTTTCCAAACCCACAGCTTAGTAAATCTGGCCCTTTATGTAAGTGGTCTACTTAATAATGTTACTATGAACTCCAAAAAATTCCATAACATTTCTAGAAAACATGCCGAAACCTCCTCCAATTTTTTTTAAATAATTGTGTTTTACCCAATAGAATTGTTTATTATTATTTGTTAATCAAGAAGTATTAATTCTACTTTTTCAGTCAATAAAGAATTCCTACTTAAAATAGTTATACTTCAGAAAACATGATCATTCTATATACAGTTTATTGCCATTTACACACTAGAATTCTGCATTGTATCCATGTTAAACAAACTATCTTCCATCTGTACAATTGTGCCTAGCTTTTATCTTTCACAGAAGTCATGGGGAAGGAAACTGTTATGAAAATATTGTTTTTTGCCATAAAAGGTACATAAACTATCACAGAATAACTTACTAAGCAAAATGTATATTTGTAACCAGGTGGACAAGGATTTTTGTACAATATTCACTTGGAAATTGGCCTAGAGGCTGTAGCATTCTGTTGCCTTATGAAACAAGCAAAATGGTACAAAATCTTAGGAGCTGAAAAGCATCTACGAAAGGCTGGATTATCTGAAGCTCTAGATACCATGGGCAAGATTTACTAAGCTCGATTTGAAATCATCATTTGAAATCGCTGGACATCGGCAGAGTTTTTCACTTAAAATCGCTGAATTTACTCTGCCCGATTATGCCCAGCGATTTCAAAGCTACAGCGATGTCTGGCGATTTTTTAAGGGTTTATTTGCCACGATTAAGCATGTAATCGCGGCAAATGAACCCTTTTGAAATCGGCAGACATCGTTGTAGTATCTTAAAACTAAATTGAAATCGGCAGACATCGTTGTAGTATCTTAAAACTAAAATGGCTGCCGCGGGTACAAATTAACCCTTAGCATGATGTGCCATATAGTCCCATATGCAGCAGCATGGCAAGGGTTAACAGCATGAGACGGCATACCAAATCACCCAGAACCTAAATGACATGAAGCACTGTCCTCCGATCCTAAAATAAATGTTAAAATGTCCCCCTTTACTACAATAAATAACTAACAGAACACTGTAAAGTAGAAATTAACTATTTTTAAACTAGGCAGATGGGTTTTTTTCAGGGGGTGAGTGCCGATTTCAATGAAATCAGCACTCACCCCCACCTCTTTTATCTGTGGCGATTTTTTTGCCCATTCTACAGCGAGTTTACAACTCGCACCTTAGTAAATCTGAGATTTCTAAATCGCCACCAAAAAATAGCAAACAGTGGCGATTTTTACAATCTCGCGCTTAGTAAATCTTGCCCCATCTGTGCAGTTGGAAAAAACACTGTAGGTTTTTATTTAAGTGCAAGCCTTATGTGTTTTCTTAAGGTGCTTGAGCACTACCGGTATGAGGGCTTCTTAAAAACCATTATAAATGTCTGTAGCTGATTGTACACATCTTGGGCAACATTACAATAACCCTAATGCCAACTTTAAATCTAACCCTAACCTTAACACTATCCCCAGCACTAACTGCTAACAGAAACTCATGTGAGTGATGAAGCTGTAGTGGCAGTTCATGAGTGGAGAAAGGAGTAGGACACAGTGGTGGAGAATGATACTTGACAGGTGACTGAGCAGGGTACAGATACAAGAGGAAGCGTAGAGCAGAACACAAAGTGCAAAGGGACAAGATAAGACAGAGAATAGGAGTGACACAGAGCAAAGTAGAGGCACAGACAGAGTAGTGGGACAAAATAAGACAGCAGAGGAGAGACATAATGTTAGCATTAAATATCAAAGCAGAGGAAAAACAGATTGGAGGAGAGACAACCAGAGCAAAGGAAAGAGATAGAGAGACACACGCACAGATGGTGGACAGAGCATACAAGAGAGCCAGTTACAAAGTAAGTGATTTAAATTATAAAGCACTTATGAAGGTGGCACAATGGCGAATATATATATCATTTTTTTTGCTATTAAACAGTGATACAGATAAATATGATGACCAGTAGATTGGCATACTTCTATCAGATGGATTGGATAGAAAGTGGGAAGAACAGGGAACGCCTGGTGGAGCAATTCTGTAATACCTGGCTACCATATATTGGTAATCTGCCGCAGCATTCCAGACCTTTGCTACGAAAGGCTTTTCAGTTAACCTCATGGTACAATTGAGGTAGAATTGTTGAGGTAGAATTGTTAAGTAGATGTATACCTTTTTAAATCCGACCACCGGACTATCCCAATACCTATATGCCTTAGAAAACTAGAGACAGAATGTTATTTTGTAAAAGATTATCGAATATTACCAAACTGAGATTTCTGTTTCACTAATAACTATCCCCCACTCATGTATATATTTCAAATATCATGCGCCTATTTCTTAGGATAAATATTGATATATATCTTTGGTATAGAGTTGATATGGTTGATCTTCCTGATATTCAACTGTCATAGAAAAGATAGAAAGAAATGTGCTTTGAAAAATGTTATGGAACAATACCCAAAGAAGACATATATACAGCTTATGTGGACTCCACATCTATGTATGTTTTATATGTTACTTTATTATTAATCCTGATGGATAATGTTACCTATTTCTGTAATTGTTATGGAAACTTCCAATAAAAATGTTATTACAAAAAAAACAACACAATGATACAGTCCCTCTTCCAATGTCGACTGTATCACTGTCGATTTTACGAACATTTGAACACTGACCGCAATCGGAAAGAGCTGTTTTCCGCTACTTATTTTTTTTAATCTTAGCCAAAACCAACTTTCAAATTGATGTCTACAGTATTATAGCTATCCATGTAGTAGGAATGTTTTATACACTAAAATAGTAAATGAAGACAACCAGTTCTATATTACACCAGTAATGGATGTATATCTGATCTTTCTTTTCATTGAGTCTTACATATTTGTGACATGACTACAATATTTTTGTCTTATACTGTTCTACCAAAAATGACATATTTATTCAGATTATATAACCCTTTAAATATTTAAAGGCTCTTTGTTTAAAACTTCAGTTTTTGGCAATGAGATATTAATATGTTATGACAGCTAGTATAATTTAGGCTATCAACCACACATATTGCACACCTGGAACAATTGAAAAGTAGTTCTGGAACAAATCTACAATGATTACCATCATAGAACTATTACACTAAGCAACTGCAGACATCCCTGCTATGAATAAATGGAACTTTCTGAAAGCCTGAGCACTCAGGAATACAGTCTGAAGGCATAAATAATACATAAATATAAGAGAAAAACTTCAGGGTAGAGGAAAATATAATGCAGAGTATAAATGTGGATGGACTACTTCAAATTAATGCGGCACAAAACATTGGATATCATGACAAACGTGTTTACTGCCAATAATGAAAACCTCTTTTGTTTTTTTCTCTCTCTCTTTTTAAAGAGACTAATCATGCTTTAATCAGAGCCATGAAACCGAAGAAACCTATACACATGTGAGGGAAACATATCAAGTGTACATAAAGGGTAGCTCTTACAGAAACATCAATATTCTTGTTGCTACACTGTCATTGATTTCTTTTACACTAGAGTGCGTATGTTTATACATATGCAGTATTTAAACAGAAATAGCAGCCCTATTTATATAAATGTCTGAACAGGGAAGGTCATTTATAAAACACCGTAAATTCTCAATTAACTCAAATTTGATAGAGATTGGGGAAGTACATATTTAAAACCTGAACCAGAGCTGTGCTTCCGCATGTTATTGATGTGGAAGTACAGCTGAAAACCGGTCTGTGCATGTGCTGAATGGGAGCAGGCACAGAAAGATGGGCGCAATGTTGTCTGTCTGCCTTTGCATTCATCCATGTGCTCTGCGCTGATGCAACAGATAGTTTCACAATATTTAAATTAAAAAGGGGACGGTTTAGTGCTGCTGTGAGTGCAAGTAAAAGCTCAGAGTCCTACATTTTATACCAGAGCTGGTGTAAAGTTTAAAACAGACTGTATTTTTATTCAGTAAATGGCCACATTTTTATGATAAAATCATTCCAATACATGTATTTAAATTAGAATCATTAAACTGAACCATTATTTATTTTTAAAAACATATTTTTATATTTAAATTCAGGACTGTGATTTATATTTAAGCCTGATAATACAGATTGACCTTTTTAATGTGATTATAAACTTAAACACATTTGTAACATGCAAACTACTATAGGCTGCTGCGAGTGCACCTCACAGCCTCTGCGTATACGCATCCATATGCATGTTACAACAAATACACCTTTGGGATACGTTCTATACAGAGCTGCCAAAGTTGCAGCTCTTGATAGGACGCACACAGTGAGTGCAGCAGATTTGCACATCCACTGCGCAAGAAGGTCACTTGTATTTTAACTCAGATCCACTGTTGAAAATGCATGTACCATATCCAGAGCACTGAAAATGAGCCCGGAAGTGTATAGGCAGATGAGAAGTGTAATAAAGCAGCCTATACACGTTTGCATGTTTCAAAGTATCTTTTTTTTTTTTATTGATTTTATCATTAATTGAAATTGCTGCCATTTATGTGTTCTTTAATGCTAATAAAAAACCTTAAAAATTATTCTCTATTTAAAAATATTCCTGAGTAATATGTGTAGCAATATGCTATATTATAGTGCAGTATAGTGCAGGGTTGCCGACTCTCCCGGAATGTCCGGGAGACTCCCGAAATTCGGGAAGTACTGCCGGTATCCCGGGAGAGCCAGCAAATCTCCCGCAAATGACTTGAGGCCCGTGGTTTCACTGAAACCACGGCCTCAAGTCCTGCCCCCCTGCCTAGCAACACTAGTATACTAGTGTTGCTAGGCACAGGAAGGGACTTGATGACGCAATTTGCGGCATCAAGCCCCGTCCCGACCCCTATTTCAAATAAAAACGGGGCAGAATGTGCCAGGGGCGGAGCCTAATGACACGATTTGCGTCATTAAGCCCCGCCCCCGCATGCGTCGCTAGCTTCTCTCCGGGATCTTCCGGAGGGAAGCTGCCAAAAGTAGGCAACCATGGTATAGTGTACGCTAGTATAGTTATCTGCTAGCATAGTGTACTGTACGCAGAGCATTTATTTTAAATAAATGTTATTCTTAAATTTTCTTAGTTTAATATTTGGAAGGTGTGTAGAGCTGTGATATAAGTGAGAATAGATGTGTATAAAAACTGCCAGGAAAACTATTTATCATGAAAAATAGCAACATTAATATTTGTTTAAATTTTCAGTGAAAAATTGTTACAATTGTTAACAGAAAATGTTTAATTTAAAGAATCCATATTAACAAAGTCAAAAATATCTATGGACCGGATCCAGACCCCCGCGTGCTTTCCGTGCACGCGGGGGTCTGAAATTACGCGAGACAGAGGGGAGTGCACACCCCCTGTCACTCCCCTCTGTCGTGCGGGCTTTATGGCGGCTTACTCGCCCACACACGTGCCT
>WWET01000521.1:308595-322840 GCA_011038615.1 Limnodynastes dumerilii
TAACCCTCCCCTCTCACTACCCTAACCCTAACCCTCCTTTCCTGGCAGCCTGACCCTAACCCACCCTCCCCTGCAGCCTGATCTTAACCTTCCCTCCCGTGCAGCCTGACCCTAACCCTAATGCTAACCTTAACCCTAACCTACACAGATAGTTTACTCACCTGTTCCTGGTCCTGCGATAGCAGTGACGGAGGTGTGGCGGAGGGATAGTGCAGATGACGGAAGGATAACAGTAATTGCGAAAGTGAATGGGTAAAGTATGTTGAACGGCATACTCACCCATTCACTAAAAAAAGTAGAAAGCAGTAAATATTCGAAAATAAGACTTTCGAAAAGAAACTTTCAGAAGTCCCATTTTCGGCAATTAGACTCTCGTACTGGAGAGTGTAACCGGATTAAAGTCAGTATGCGGAAGGTGGGTTAAGGTTAGGGTTAGGGCAGGGTTAAGGTTAGGTTGCAGGAAGGGGATGATTTGGGTAACGGTCAAAAAACGTACCTGTCGCCATTGGACTTTTGCAGACATGTCCATCGGGGCAACAATGTCTTCTAGCTGAAAACTGCCGAAAAGTGATGGCAGACTAAGCTTTATTGTGATAAAGGGATCTGTCTAAAGACAGATCATCGAAGCGGTGAACTTCACTCATTGAAAATGCATGCGCACATGCACACTGTGTGCTTATGATATTTCTTATTCTTACATTTAGCAGTATACTAGTTATTAGGTGTGTAGGGCTGTGTTATATAATAGGGGAACTTAATGAATAAAAATCTCCTCTATCTTACATTTACACCAGACCTAAGCTACTGCAAACTTTTGGATAAAGTGCAGAGAAACCAGTCTGCTACTGCACTCCAGCAGCACTAAACTGCCCACTTTCTCATGTAAATATACTGGAACAGCACCTTGTACTAATGTACAGCACACAGAAGCAAACACCGACAAACCAGCCACTGTACATTCATTTTTCTGTGCTCGTTCCTGTTCTACACATCCACAGTTCTAATAAGCACTGCACTTACATCTAAAAGAATAGCTGTAAATGAAGCCTGGATCAGCTGAGCATTCTGTAAAGCCCTATAACTTTAAATAAAAGATATACAGATTGTTACTTTTATTATAGTGATATATTGCATGTAAGTTATTGCAATATCAGAATATAACTACAAATAAGATATAAATGGCAATGTAGACAGATTACAGTACCTAAAATACAAACATTACAGCTATAAGAAAAGAAAATCCTGAACATCTAAGGCAAAGTAAATACTGAACCATTGTTTACAAATGTGCATAATATACAGGTGAAATAACTAGGATCCAGACTGACGTGTGATAGCTGAATTCCACAAGCTGCTTGCACATTCCAGATCTTCCGCAATAGATCTGCAGGCGTACAGAGTTATTTTGCATTTACTGAATTTGGAGCTGGAAGTCTGGCAACTCTAGACATGGCACATGCTAAGAATTATGCAAATAACCTTTGTGCAATACATTGTTTTGTTAAATTGTGCAAACATTCCCTTACAACAAGACATGACAAATAAAATCCATAATAATATATAGGCTAAACATAATAGAAAATGTATGGCCATTATTCCTTCGCAGACCTAAGCATACATCATTTTTGCAATGATGTTTGAGAGGCTGATCTATATCTATGTCAGCATGCAACATGAACAGTACATCTGCGCTGAAATCCAGAGCCAAAGACACAAGCAAAGGTACTTCTGGAGGAGTATGCAAGTAGCACATAGCAGCCAAGCTTAATGCAGCTACATGACAATATACAGTAAGTTGCGCAAGTGCAGGGTAGTACCAGGGTTGCCAACTATTGAAAGCCATAGATTACTGCGAGGGGGAGTCTCCCAGATAGTCCAGCAGAGTCGGCAACCCTGGGTAGTACACTGTAAGGTATACTAGAAATGGAGGTTATGAATAGTTTGAGCCCTTGGGCTTGATTTACTAAGCTGCAGGAAAGGAAAAGTGGAGATATTGCCCATAGCAACCAATCAGATTCTAGCTCTCACTTTCTTATTACATACTAGAAAATTGCAGCTAGGATTTGTTTGGTTGCTATGGGCAACATTTCTACTTTTCCTTTCCCACAGCTTAGTAAATCTGGACTCTTATGTCAGTGTGAATGTACTTAAACGATATTAAAGAATGAATTTAGAAAAAAAATATGAAGAATATATATTGTTTATTAATGCATATATACAATGTTTTATACCTACACAATGCTCCAGTAGTGATTTCATTACTTTTGTATTGTATTTATAGTAACGCAAGGGTCAGAAATAGGTTGTGGAGTATCAGCCTTAGTATCAGTACTATAACTTGACTATGTTCCTCACCATTTCCCTCCCATGATACACCATTCCAGACCATAGGATTTACAGGGAATTTTACCGGTAGGCCGGTGGCCTCTGGAGGCCACTCAGCAGCCCTTTTTTATTTGACGAAATCTAGGATGTTGACTGTCATAGGTGGTGGTTACTAAAACGATGTCTGTATAACATGGGGATCATTAAAATGTTGTATGTATTGCGTGGTGGTCACTAGGATATTGTATGTATTGGGTGGTGGTCACTAGGATGCTGTATGTATTGGGTGGTGGTCATTAGGATGCTGTATGTTTGGTGGTGATCACTTGGGTGGATGTTCACTATACATCTCTTTATTGGATTGTGAAATACTAGTCAGTAAATGCTGTATTTACTTATAAGTCTTTAACATAACATTTCTTCTTGAACTTAATTGGTGATACATAATCCTGCCCTCATATCATATAATATTCTGCTTTTATTAAGGTTCTTTATTCTGTACTTATTCAGTTTACATATTTTTTGACCCCACCAATAGTTGATCCCGCCCACATGTGGCCTCTTGCAGATTTTTTTCCAGGGCCACTTTAAGTTCCCAATCCGCCCCTGTGCCATTCAGAACACAAGCGGGCACAGTTCAAGTTGCATTCAAATCTGATTCAGTCATAATTGTGAATTCTGAAAATGCAAAATAATGCAAAGATACTCTATGTGATTTGGTGTATGCTCACTTCTAAGTAGCACCTCTGACAGACCTTTATAATATTTCAAATTAAAATAATATTTTGTCCAACATTCTAAATATAATCAAATTATCCGTTTAGTTATAATTAAAATGTTGATATTGATTAACTACAAACTACTTCCATTTAATAAGATTTAAAGAAAAAAAACATTGTATTACAAGGTATTGTTAATTTTAGGTTTTAGGAGAATTTGATATTAAAGTAACAGTGAAATAAAGGAATAATAAAAAAATAAAATAATAATAACCATGAACTTTTTTTTTATAAAGTCAATTTTATATTTGCATGTTATGACATCACAAATAATTATGGCTTATCAACTGGTATGTTCAGTTTTGAAATTATTCACAAACATATCTAGCATTCCTCCGCACTATCTGTTTAGAATTGTGTGCCCAGTGCGTAAATGTTAAGGTAGGGCCCTGCTGTCGGAAACCCCATGTGTGTGTAAGTGGTGTGCTCTCCCCATGCACGTACAGGACTTAAGATCGTGTGGTGATCCTCCATCAGAACTCTGCAGCCAGAGATCCAACCAGAATGGTAGCAGACTTTTGAATCCGGCCCAAAGTTATTAAAGTAAATCCTGACACATGCACTTAGACAACGACTCTGGTTCCCAAGCAGAGCCGTAACTAGGCCTATGCGATTGGGGTGGCTGCCCAGGGAGCAAAGCTTAAGGGGGCACCAGTAAGTAAATATTTAATGTTAAAATGGTTTGGAATTCAGGGCCAGAGGGTGAAATTTTTCCTTTTTGCCCCGGCGCAAAATATTTTAGTTATGGCTTCGTTCCCAACTAACCATTATGGACCGTATTCAAGCTTAACAAGAAGTTGCTTCTTAAGTATGGTCTTTTCCGAAATGACCTTCTACGCACACCATTTAGGTAAGCAGATTGAGTATGTGTGGTCTTAAGAAGGAGAATATGAATGGGAACTTAATTTGAAGTTCTTAAAAAAAGGGAGAGGTGGCATGGGAGGGAGTGGTGTGGATACATGCTTATATATACATGCTTATCTACACCTTCTTAAAGCTTTCTTAAGATCGAATACGGTCCTATATCACCTTCCTTAAATAAATATATTCCCAAATCTCCTAGTCTCACAAGCCTCCTTCCCACATATCATGCTCAGCCTCCTGCAAGAAACAATGCATGTCATTTCTATATATCCCACAATGGATGTGAAAAATGGTAGGTAGAATATGTGACAAAAGCATGACTGACCCACCAGAATTAGGAAAGATGGCAGACTGTGCTGATCTCTCCAAACTTTTCTTGCAGCTCTGACTTGCAACCATCTCTGATGGTGGTGTCTGAAATATAGCTAATGCTTAGTCTAATCCTAGAATGTTATGAGTATTAAAAAAAATATTGATAGGTAAGGTCTGGGATAGGTATGATTTGCCATCTAGAAAGTCAACCAACTATTGATTTGTCCAATGGTCCAAACAGCAGGGAACATTAAATTAACAGCAACCACATTTAATAATATACCATAACCTCGACAAATGCTCCTTCAGTCACCTAGCCTATTCAAATTCATAGCCAATAGGTGCATGGGAGAGTTCTTGACCATCATTTCTCTAAGTTAGCTATTAATAGAAATGGAAAACTGGCTAATTGTCCACCATCTTATGTTTCAGCAGGTGGTCAGCATAATATGGCCATGACACCCTGTTTTGGATTATTCATTTCAAAACACTGTTTTCTTAGCTACAAATTAAGTTCATCCATGCAGAAAAGTTAAAAGTATGTGGTCAAAAAATAATCAGAGACAGGAATCTGAGTCACTATTTTTACTCTCACCATAAGCATTTCCATTCTGCCCTCCAACCAATAAGAGACTGAACAGACCATTTTTACAGGCATACATCCCAGAGGCAAAATGGTGTCCTTCTATGACATAAGTCATATATGTTTCTTTGCTGAAATAAAGAAGAGTGTCTTGTTATATAGCTAGGCATGCGAGCTCATGAAAACAGAATATCATACAAAATTATCATGGCTGTTACTAGAGGCAGTTGAGCTGTGTGATCCCCAAGGTGACTTAAAGTCTCTCTGCTCCCCTCTACCCCTATGCCTCACATGGGCCGCGGCTGACATAGACGATGGCTGCATCAGATAACACATGTGACTGCGTTATTCACATAACCAATACTATTTATGTTAAGGTCAGTAAAGCAGAGGGCACAATGGAAAAAGGAGGAAGAGGAAGGCTAGGATAACAAAGGTAAGTAAAACTTAGAAAAGGTTATTAAATAGAAAAGTTGGGGATAAAAAAGGGACAGAAACAGAGGCTGAACACCTATAAGAGTTAGAAATGAAAGCAGGACACATAAAAGAGAAGAAGTGGATGGCTGAGCACAAATATAAAGGACAGAAGTGGATGCCGAGGCACACATACAAGGGGAAGAAGAGGATGGCTGGGCAAAAATACAAAGGGCAGAAGTGGATGGCTAGGCACACATACAAGGGGCAGAAGTGGATGGCTGGGCACAATTACAAAGGGCAGAAGTGGATGGCTTTGCACAAATACAAAGGGCGGAAGTGGATGGCTGGGGACAAATACAAAAGGCAGAAGAGGATGACTTGGCACAAATACAAAGGCCAGAAGTGGATGGCTGGGCACACATACAAAGAGCAGAAGTGGATGACTAGGCACAAATACAAAGGATAGAAGTGGATGGTTAGGCACACATACAAAGGGCAGAAGTGGATGACTAGGCACACATACAAAGGGCGGAAGTGGATGACTAGGTACACATACAAAGGGTAGAAGTGGATGGCTAGGCACACATACAAAGGGCAGAAGTGGATGACTAGGCACACATACAAAAGGCAGAAGTGGATGGCTGGGCACACATACAAAGGGTAGAAGTGGATAGCTAGGCACACATACAAAGGGCAGAAGTGGATGGCTAGGCACACATACAAAGGGCAGAAGTAGATGGCTGGGCACACATACAAAGGGTAGAAGTGGATGGCTAGGCACACATACAAAGGGCAGAAGTGGATGGCTAGGCACACATACAAAGGGCAGAAGTGGATGGCTGGGCACACATACAAAGGGTAGAAGTGGATGGCTAGGCACACATAAAAAGTGTAGAAGTGGATGGCTATGCAAACATACAAAGGGCAGAAGTGGAGGACGGGACACAAACATTTTTCGTCCTGGGTTTCTCTAGGTCTAGAAAAGACTCTAGATATGATCACAAAATAAGGCATGAATATTGAGTTGCGTTTTTGCATGTGTATTTTTAAAGTGTATACTTTACAGAATACAAAGTCTGTGAAGAAACAAATCTAATAAATGTATGATAACAATGAATCAATATTTACAACTCCTGGTATAAATAGAGCAATATTATGCATATAATATATGTTAACAAACTACATACAGTCTCTTAGTCCACCTGCTCCTACACCTCATAGTATAAGCAAAATGAAAAGCGCTGAAAATGCAACCCCCCTATTTTATAGATGCACAATGCAATTTAAACATTCATCCAGAGGCAGTACAAGAACTCCATACTCATCAATCATTCTATCTGCATGTAAAATCCAATATTGTGAAAAAGGCGGAGGATAATGTCTCCTTTTGTGCTTTCACATCCACAGAAGAAGAACAGAATGGAGCTGCAGACATTGCTAAAGAAGATCACACAGGATGTCCAGGCACTGGTAATGCTGGGCCCACACTGAAGTTTTTACTAACAATCTGACATCTTGTCAGATCTGCAGAACGATTCCGGTCCTGACCTGCTTAACAATACACCTCTATACTCTTCTTTCCAGTTACCAGTGGATTGTTCCACAAACTGTTCAAATAAACCTTTGCTGCAATGATATGGTCACCCACAAGGTGGCGCCATGCAGAAATATGAATTGGAATTTTTTCAGTGAAGACAGTACACACTGAAGTTTTCTACAGACATCAGGGCATTGTTAATCACAAAAATTAGCAGCTACAAAAAAATTGAATCAAATTATCAGATCCTGCTTCAGCAGTACTACTGGACAGTACAAACTAGTAAGATATCTAGAGAAACTTAAGAAAAAGCCCTAGTGTGTGCCCCACTCATTAGCTATAATGATGACTGCCAACCTGAGATGACAATCTTTTCTTATAGCATAGTGAAATTTTTAAAGGCACAATGTTGTCAGTAATAAAGTATAGCATCAAATAAAATTTGTGATTAACCCAGAACTGGGAGGAGGAAGGATGGGGGGGGAGTTATACTGATTCAAGATATGCAGAAGCAGCTGCTTGCTTTGTAGCCCCCCTTCTCTTTAAACTAAATATGAGCACTAAATCTATTCTAAAGTCTCAGAAATAAGTTTAGCATTCATTCTGTCAATTCAATTTTTCTAATATCAAATAAATAATACATTAGATATTATATATAATCCTGTTATAATAACTAGCACATACTTCTTTTTCAATTTGCCTAAACTACAAAACAATTCTAAATAAAAATATATATTGAGATTTTCATAATACTATTGAAAACTGTATACTAAGCTCCCTACAATGTATAATGTTACATGTTCCTAATTAGTAATAAATGTGCTGAAAAGTCAGTCAAAAAGAAATGATAAAGAAAAACTTCTTAGCTTTTGACCTTGTAAATGCACTGTAATATTATCTTAACTGTGTGCTTTGTAATAAATATCTTCATGTTGACCCAAGACAAATGGTGTATTTCATGTTGAAAGTTAACAAAGACTTTTGAATCTCGCAGACAATTACTTCACAGCAGCAGGAGTTTATCTCACTGAAATTATGCCTCTAGAAAGAAGCTCATATTTTCCCCTATTCAGTGACGATGTTGATAATGTCAGCTACCTAAAACTCTATAAGCTCTTGTAGACCTCATGCTACCAAAAATTGTCCAGTTTTCTAAATAATGTGCTCTGTCATTACATTTGCTGCTTTTCTTTTTTTTTAGTTTAGTTTTGAAAAGAATTGTAATGTTTGGGGTAATATATTGTGAATTGTGATAAATGACAATTAAAAAAATTGATCTTGTCCACTAACTAGAGCGATTATTTGCCGACCACCTGATAACTGGATGATTGGGCCAATAATCGCTCCAGTATATAACCAGTTTAACTCTGGATCTGTACACAAGTACAACAAGCTGCGTATAGACACTTATACCCTTAGCGCCTGATCCAGAACTACGCCCAGGAGCGTTTTTACGCTTTCCGTAAGTGTAAAAGCGGTCATTTGTATTTACTGTGCATGCGTGGGACAGATGTTACGCAACGAAACACTGAGCATATGGGCCTTGAGCGTACCAGCTTCGTAACAACGCACGAAGGGGCATTCCAAACATACGTAATTACGCTGCCGTAACTACGTTTCGAGGGCAGGGTGAGGTAGTATAGTATAGGCGTGGTAAGCGTCGTAACTACGCAAGGAGCCTACGGACGCCCACGGTTACGCTCAGAATAGTTAGGGTAGGGTTTGGTCGGCGTAAGACGGCTTAAATACGGACGACCAAGGGGAGTGCTTTGTAGGCACGCTGGCGTAAATACGCAACGCACAAGGGCGTTTCATGAGCGTAGGTCTAGATCAGGCCCTTAGACACAATACAGAAAGGTTACGCCATTGTGCATATATTTGCATCTGGATTATGCCCTAAATTTGCCGATTTGTGAAAAAAGAAATTAGTGCTAGGATTGAGTTAATTCATTACTATTTAACAGTATTTTGGAGATAGAAATCAAAAATCTTCGTTTTGGATACAAAAATATATGCATTACTTGGAAAATGTGTAATTATAGAGTTGCACATAATTGTCTTTCGGTATGTTGAATCAGTTACGGTATGTTAGCACAAAGGTTAGCGTGCTGACACTTAAGCTGTTGAAAATAAAGGGAAAAAGCAGAAGATTATATTATGATGATATATATCTAAGCGGTGACCACAACCACTTTGAACTAAGGGCATCACAACCCTAGTAGCAGAGGTCTCTCTATTCCTTTCAAAGCCAAAAGCACATATATGTTTGTTTGTTTTTCTCTTGGAAATACAGGGGTATATTAATTCTTTGCACATTATGTAACCACAATATTAGATTACAACTAAACATATTCACAATTTCATTTAATTATTGAATTGTTAATTTTAACATTATACATGATTTTCATAGAAAATTCTCATAGAACTGCAGCACAGTTGTGTTTAAAACAACATATTAATACGCCACTCAAGACAGAAGAGAAAAAAGGAAATGTTATATACCAAAGCTTATAATAAGTGAAAATGTGTCTTATAATGAAAGTCTCACTCTAATGCCTCCAAGGATGACAAGCTACAGGTGGATGACACATAAGAAAAAATGACCCTGCTGGGACAAGTGTGATATGGATTACGTTATGTAGTGAAAATATGAAAATAAAGATTTAACCAACTATTATACATATAAACGAAATGTCAAAAAGGTATAGAAAACAAATAATAAGCATATGGCCACCTATTTTACTGGACATATGTGGAATAATATTGAAAAAAATAACCATTCTTAGCATTTATTCTGCTATTACTAATATACCTATAGCTCTGCAAATCACAAAATATTTAAAATAAAGGATACAATAGAAACATAACCGCATAAGTGCTTCTTATGTGTTTAGCTGTTAAGCACTCAGCAAGCCCCAAAACACAAACAGCTAAAAATAACATTCATCCAAGCATGATGAGGATAGATTCCCTTTCTTGCTTCAGGTCTGCTAAGTGAAAAATGATCTTTTATGCAAAGCTATCATTACTCGTCTATTTGCAGTGGGTTTGCTTGCACTCTGCATTGTAATTATGGACAAAAGGTTTACTCCCCGCCTGTTGCTTTGAACTGGAGGGCGCTCTGTTTCTCGACGCTCCCTACTCCACTCATTTTACAAACAGATCCATCACTGAGAGATTTGCTTTGATTTTGTGATTTTGTTTAGATGCTAACAGTGAAGTTGAATGAAAGGGGAAAATGAAGCCTAAACAGACTTATGTTAGCAGACATATGTGCACATTAAAGTGTTTTATGTAGATGCAAAAATGATTACTACCTACTGGAAACCAGTAAGAGATGTGTGCCATGCATCCTGGTTACTCACAACGGAGGCATCTATTATGTGGGATAAGCCAATAATAACTAGTGAGATGTGGAGCACTGAACATTCTTTTAATACATACTATATGTTAATGTTAACCATAATTCTCAATATTTGGACATATAGGGAAAACTGGGGAAATATTTCTTATTACCATGACTGATGACTGTTTGAACTTGTTAGGTAAAACTCCACAATTGGTCTTCTGTAGCTTGTTATGGGTCCCTGCTATCATTAGACATTTTTTATCTGTAATGCATAGCTCCCAACATTAGGAATCTGAAAAGCAGGACAAACTGACCGGTTTTTAACCAAACAGCACCTATTTCAGCCAACAAGTGACCATATTTGGGCAAAATTCCACAAATTTTCTTATTAACCCCACCCTTTTTCTAGTCTGCGAATCAGGAAATTGCCACGAAAATAGAGAGAGTTGTGAGGTATGAAAATGGCATAATTTAACTATGAATTCTGCTCAGCTCTCTTTCCCATGTTACCTTTTCACAATAGTGATCTTATCAATTGTAAATTCCCATAAATGGCCTTGAAATTTATAATTGTGTATAAGAACATAGGAAGGTTCATTATGTTGCTGAAGTCCACAGCACATTTACAAAGGGGGCCCACTACTGTAGCTTTGAAACAGCATAACATCAGTGTGATGCTGTCTTGATTACTGACTTATCTTCCCAGTCAATTATTGTCAAGACTGATTAGTTGGAATGCCCAAACAGCAGTTCAGAAACGGTGAGACACGATAATCTGATTGTTCAGGCTTCCAAATTCATTTGACTGCTCCTGATTCAATGGAATTAGGAAAGGGTCAGAGTGGTAAGGAGATAGCCTGGGTTATTGTGTATTGTGTAGTAGTAGAAAATAAAATTATGCTCTGAAATGTGGTGCAGCAAAGACAGTGGCAAGTCACAACAATATGATAAAATGAGTAACAAATAACCTAATTTAATTAACAAAAATGTGAGGCTCGTCTGCTGAGGTGAAGCTTCCAACATACAACAGTTGTGTATTTAAAAAAAACAAAACAACAAAGTACTGCAATTGTGTCAAACAACAAAAGCCATCAAAGTCACAAGCAAGCCGGCCATGAAAATTATGTGACCATCACAATACTCATTAAAAAGAACCTGACGGCTTTAACAGCAAATAACACAGAAAAATGAGAAAGTTAACCCTAAGGACCAGACGGTAGGAAAAGTCCTGAAGTTCTGAAGTCCTCTTCTCTCGCCAGGATCCTGATAAAAGTGAAAGTTCCTCCTCTTTCCTAGCTTTAATATTTTCCATTGGTTGGGAACACTTCTTTCTATTGTAATGATTTCAATTGATAGGCTGCTAAAAATCACCCCATTAGACAATAAGCCAATCATCATCTGCAGGGTTTAATGTCCTTCTAGCCAGTTATTAACACTTTCATTTACTTTGAAATAATCATCATTTATGTTCAACCTCATATCATAAATTATCATTTTTCAACCTTGCATCATAAATGATCATTTTCAAATTTTGTGTATCATAAATAATCATAGATTAAACTGCAGAGCAGATTGTATATAAACAAATGTATTCATAATAGCTTATTTATGATTTATAAATTCCAGGATTCCCAAATACAATGTGGAATGCCATGTTGCAAAACAGAAAAGCAAACTCAAACTTTGTATCTCCGGAATTGCACTTTGATTTGCACTATAATCTGTATCAACATCAGCATGGTTAATCTGTATCAGTCCAACAATCCACTATAATATTATCTATACCTGTAATGTGGGCATGAGCTCAAAAGGAACTTGGCTTATAAACTGGCAACACATTTTGAAGATTTCTTCAATTATAGCTTTCAATGGGTGAATTGTACTGAAATCAAGAGCCAAATGTTGTGCAATTCATTTGAAAACCGGAGGTACTAGTTCACGATTATTATTATTATTATTATTATTATTATTATTATTATTATTATTATTACTACTACTACTACTACTACTACTACTACTACTACTACTACTACTACTACTACTAATAATAATAATAGTAATAATAATAATAATTAATAATAATAATAAAAATAAACTAATAGCCTTTCACATGGCTAAATACTGACCATTTACCAAATGCCTAACCATTAGTACAACTTCCTCAATAATAATTTTTACAATATGATGAGTTATTTCATGTCTGCTACAAAAAATCTACACTAGAAATAGACTAACTTTGGCATCTTTTTTTAGGTGTAAGCGCAGTGTGTATTGATGGGAGTGAGCACAAAGTAGCTGATCCGCCTGATCCCACTATATTTAAATGAGAAAGTGGGCTTTAGTGTTGCTGGGATCGCAGTAACAAGCCGGATTCCCTGGGCTTCATCCTAATAGCACTCATAATTTTTCTTCATGAAATGCCCCTATTCTTATCTATTATCTATAACACATCTCCATGCCCCTATTCTATTATCTATAACACATCTCCATACACCTTACAAATAGTAACCTGTTAAATTTAAAAATAAATACGCTATACAATATACTGACTATCTGCCGAAAAGCATCTATTTGCATTGCATGAAAGTGCTAATTTCCTGTACAACCTATCCAGGGTTGCTGATGTCGTATCTCTGGATAAGTCAGAAACACTATGAGTAGAGGATCTGTGCACCTGCTGCACTAAAACTCTGGATCATGTCCAAGGTGTTGTGAAGGTAAAACTCCCAGCATCCTCCAACAGAATAAGCATCACTGGTGGATGGTAAAGTATGATGTAGCTTCACAAAATCTGGAGAATGTTGCCTATACTAACTTAACATCTCCATTTTGTTTATTGTAATTTATTCATTTATTATGTTTTTTTTATGTTTTTTATGTTTATGCTGCTTTATATGACTGGATACAGACCTTAGCATAACGTACTTCCATTACAGATTTGGATCCTCCAGATACAGACTTCATTAAAAGAAGTGTATTCGACAGCTGGTCTGGACTGGGTGGGATGCACGTCACATACACAAGGTGGAAAGGGAAGATATGGAAATTGTACAGTAAGGAAATATTGAGATCCTGTAGTGGTAAGTCTCTTGTGTGTGAGGGGAGGCATGAGAGCTAGGATCCAGCAGGGATCCGGCAATGCTCTCAGAGCTCTGAGCACTGCAACACAGGAAGCCTGGATCCAATCCATAGTCTAAATTGCAAATAATGTTAACAAACAATTTTAGTTTTTTGATAAATTAAACATTTATGAAAATTATCTTCAAAATATTTTAACATTATAGAACGTTATAAATAAAATTTTATAGCAATAAAAGATGAAATTTAAATTTTTATTTAGCAAATATGTAATGGCAATTTGTAGGAAACAATTAGTTAAGGTTTAATAAAACACTTTATACCCTCAACAGCATAAGTTTTCTTTAGACTGTAATATAGCTGAGACATACCCAGACATTTTTACAATGAGCACACACACCACAAAATCAGTGTCAGCCTGCCAAGTATTCTTATGTCATCTTCTGCTTATAACGAATTTCTGTTGAAATATATTGCATGTTGTGCTATTTTAAGACCCAGCATTGCAAGACATAATTGGAAGGCAATAAAGTGAAAGTACTCACTTAAGCCTTAAGGGAAAAGAGGGCAATTTCCATCTATAAGTAGCTACATGCTACAAGGATGTGTTTGCAAAGCAAAATAAGAGACACAAGGGCTGATCGAGAATTATGAGGAACTACACAAAGAGGTGCAAATCTGTTAGAAGTGCTCTCCCTGTAGTTCAAGGTTTGACATGGTGCAGATTTGCTCCTTTTATGCTGTTTCTCCTAACAATGAACCAGTGTGCTGTCATCACCTGACTGCAGATCCAGTATTTTGTAAAAATGGCATTAAGGACCGGATTCAGAGTATCGCATCCGTGTGAATTTCACACGGATGTGATGCTTTTTGACAGGTCTGCGCATGCGCAAAAGGCGCAAGGAAGTCGGATTGCTGGCGGAGTTTATGGTATCCGCCAGCATCCGACTCCGACTGAAAAGGGGGTGTGCCCGGATATTTAAATGAGAAAATGATCGGAT
>WWET01000521.1:330897-343631 GCA_011038615.1 Limnodynastes dumerilii
TAGGAGAAATTAATCTGTGGACAAAATTAGAGTTGATAGATAATGTTCCTTTGCTGAACTCTAAAGGACTGATCCAGAGCTGTGCTCACACCTTTTTATTAACTGTAAGAGCAGCGATGCGCAGTGTACAGGTGTACAAAAGAAGCAACCAAGGGGCTAAACCGCCTGTGTTTGCTTCCATTTGCTCTGTGTTAGTTTTGCGGGTTGTTCTGCTATATTAAAATGAGAAAGTGGGCGGTTTAGTGAAGCTGCCAGCGCAGAAGCAGAACTGTTCTGTGCTTCCTCTTAAAATCCTGCACCAGATCAGCTTTGGTGTAAGTGTAAGAAAGGGGATATTCAATCAATGAAAGCCCCTATTCATAGTAAGAACACAGCCCTACTCATCAAACAATTAATAAATCTGTGTCATTTAAGAATAAGACATGTTTTAAAACACTCTGCACACACTATACTAAACTGACTTAAATAAAAAAATAAAGACACTTCTTAGCAGAGCATTTTCACACATATTGCTGAGGAATTATTATTATAGATTCACATTTTTTGTTTAAACATAATGTAATCATATTTATATTTAAATTCTTTATAATAATTCAATTATTTACTTTTATAAAAACATACAGTTCTTTGAAGCATTTAAACTTGTATAGGCTGCTGCATTACTCTTAAACCTACTTGCCTATACATATACCTTTACATGTTTCAAAAGCATGCTCATATTCATGTATGACCTATCCAGAGTTGCTATTATTGGAACTCTGGATAGGACATACACATTTTCAATAGAGAGTTTGCACTTCTGCTGCACGAGAACTTTGAATCAGGTCCTGAGATACAATGTAAAATTAAAGAGGTTTAGTATTTGGGTGCTATAAAAATATAGCAAATTTTCTTTGCACATTCCCTCACATTGCAATATCTTTGTCCAGATGCAGATGTGTTCATTTTTGTTGTTGCTGTTATTTTTTATGCTGCTCCTAAATGTAATGCTCCTACTCTCTGACAACCAATGACACACTTACCAGACACACACAGGAGATACACGGATTGTCAGTGATGAATGGGATTTGCAGGGCTTCTCCTTCATTTTCACATTTTGCCACAGATCCTTAGAAAAGAAACCAAATTGATACATATAGCTTAAAAAAATATTTACACATTTAAATAGCTCCTTGACAACAGCAAAACAGTTATCTATCCCACCGAGGTGGCTATACCTTAGCACCAGATGGGCTTATATGTAGAAAGCTCATATTTTACAACATAGACGATAACTGTTTATGAGAAACTTGAGCAGAGGTAGTAAGATTCTGCAACAGTAAATCACTCTCAGCTTTACTGTCACAAGTAAAAGACTATAGCCCTGGAAACTCACAAAATCCGTTTTTAAACTACATAATAAAATATATAGGCATTAGGCAATAACATAGTTGATATGACACATTGTGCAGAATTGGGTAGTATGGCATACTAGCAATTGTTTAGCATACACCAGAGGATGTGTAAAGAGACAGACAGCTTTAATAACTGTGCCAAGTTGACTGATCTACGGTAACTTTCAATTACTTGGGAAAACACATCCTGTCGTAGGGGAAGAAAAGTTTTCGTGTCTAGTTATTACATGTTGCTCTTTGTTCACATATCTTTATAAAGTCATATGGCATAGTTAAGGGGGGGGGAACTGGATATTTAGGACAGATTTGATCTACTAACATGAGACATTTTGATCTATCACCAATTACACTCCATCAATGGCTCATTTTTCAAAAGAAGCCAGGATGTATGCACCCCATAACAAGCCCTCCGCTACTCCTCCTCGTCCTATGATCAGATTAGCATTATCTACGTTTGGGATCACTCTTTTGAAACTTAATATCGTTTGCCTCTTTTTAAGAGTTCATCTTTATTGTTATTATTTTTTACCTAACAAGTGTCACTAAAGTATGTTCTTCTATTGACTTGATCTGACTTCACCTGCCGACAAACATTAATATCCAGTACTAATTCCACTTTTCAGTACGAGATAAAATAACCGAGTATCTTTCTGTATGGTTTACAGAACACGGTGGACCCTATGCACCAGCAATAAGGCACCTGTCTTACGGCCCATTCGGCACGTGTCAATCACCTTGCAGAATACCTCTACACCTTTACCCAGTAATTATTACAGCAACAAGATTACAAGAATGGTTTCATACTGCAGAAAACGGACAGAAAAAATGATATTGCATAGAAATGTCCTAATATTATATTAATCCACTCGTGCGTTGTTCACATATAAATTGTGAAGCTTTTCCAAATAAAAATAACAGTAAAATAGAAAAAAGCCAAATACAAACATTATTGCAATAATACCCTAACAAGGCTATGCTGCAACGCTGTTGCATTAGTTATCTGTCATGTATCCTCACCTGTCAAAAATGATGATCCCAACGACATTCGCACAAAGGTAGTGAGTACAAAAATCCATTCAGTGAATGCAATAATCCCGGGAGAGGTGGCACACATTGGCAGGGGTAAGCCACTGGGTAGACAGGGATGCATGGTCCCAATAAAACGAATGCAGTTTCCAGCCTGTCAGCGCACAGAATGCTGACTGTAGTAGTGCCTTATGAATGTGCAGTGTTTCTCAGCTACTGCTGCGGGAGCGATGTGAGGACAAGGGGTGATTAGAGGAGGGTCCCTCTGCTGGAGTGTGGTGAGGACAAGGGGTGATCAGAGGAGCTTTGCTGGTGCTGCTGGAGGACAAGGGATGATCAGAGGAGGGTCCCTCTGCTGGTGCTGCTGGAGGACAAGGGGTGATCAGAGGAGGGTCCCTCTGCTGGTGCTGCTGCTGGATAGACTGCTGCTGCTACTATTACTCTTTTGGTTGGCTTCCGTTTCCTTTATTTTCTTCCCCACTACCCCTCCTCCTGTTTTCTTTTAACACTAAATCCTCCCGAGTCTGATACAAATGAGGCTGCTGGTGGCTGTGTATGTGTGGAGACAGTCTGTACTGATTTTCCTGATCCTATCATGATCAGCCATCAGAGAGGGGAGGTCACAGACCCCAGACAAAGAGCTGACTGACACTGGACACAAGTACACTCTTATTGATTGCATGCTATAAACTAGGCACAGTGCTTGTATATCATTAGTGGAAGCTTTAACACCTTTATCCAGGACCAGGTGCTCAGTCTTCAGTCTTGATAAAGAATACATGGGTGCACTGTACATTTTATTGTGCAGTATGTTTAGCTATTTTAAAACCACAGCACAGTTATCAGCATTTCCCCTTAGTTTATACTTTGTATCCTCACTTGCCCCATAAGTCCCCATGTTGACCCTGTCTGCTTTTTAAGTTAGACTTAGCCTTTCCTCCCACACCTTTCTCTTTCTTCACACTACCCACAGTACTCCCATACTTCGTCCTGAAATCACTGTTAATATAGCAGTGCTCCCGGTGTGAGGAGGATATGTCCATGATATATTCCTATAAATCTCACTACAGAGCAGTCCGTGCGTGCTACCAGCTATGAGCTATTCCATTCTTACTGCAGCAGCCAGGCTCCAGGTCTACACCAGACAGCGCTCTCATTATTCCGGCAGCTGATGGGTGCTGCTGTCTACCACATTTATTTCTGCCTATTTATTATCCTTCGGGCTATTACGTTCTTCTGCTGGGGATTTGTATCAATCTAAAGCCTGGATATCTTCTATCTATAGTTCTATGTTTACCCTCAATTTACATCGATTGGAAAGATAGGGACAGTAGAGAAGGGAAAACATGCCATTTTCTATGATACATTTTTACTATTGTTTTATTGGTTGACTGTAGAATAACTTCATTTTTATGAAGGCTTTTGAATGAACTGTGTTACACTTAAAGAGTGGATCTACTTTAGCAGTGATCTAGCCATTTGGTTTTCATTACTCTGTAATATGTTTATACACACACACACACACACACACACACACACACACACACACTCTCTCTCTCTCTCTCTCTCTCTCTCTCTCTCTCTCTCTCACTCTGCACATAAGCAATTGGATAAAATATTTAATACAAGTTGTTAGCATTATGTATATTTATTTATATTTGTACACACACACACACACACACACACACACACACACACACACACACACACACATTTTTAGACATATATATGTATAAACACACACCACGCACACTCTGTATCATTAGTATATATGCAATGTATGATAGAGCTGCTGTAGAATGTCATTAGAGACATAACTAGTGTGTGAGTGTGTATAAACGTAGGAGATCCCAGTGTCTTACTGCCACAGCCGAGTAAGCAGGCGACAAGCTGCTATGACCTGATCAGGGGCAGATAAAGACGGTGATGAGAGACTAATGCAGACTAGACAGTCTGTAAGGCTGACCCCATCCCCAGCCCTGCCTTGATCTGATCTGACCCACCTCCTCCCATTGGCATCAAGTCAGTCAAAAGAATTCATTAGTCCTATAGTTATGTTGAAGAGGTATAAAGGAGATCTCACTCATTCACTGACTGCTGTCTCCACCCAGTACATGTCTAGGAGACACGAGGGAGGAGAGGTACATGAGTGTGTCCACCTTCTATAGAATAAATCAGAGCAAACACAGGGTGAACAGTATCACAGCACAAGCTTAGATCTCTTAAATACCCTGTATGCCTGAAGTGTGTTAATTGCCCAAAACGCTGTGGCTTATCCTAATAATACTTTTCTGTATGTAAAATACATATAGCTAATGTGAACATGGCAGTAGCTATTAGTATTCTTTTTAAACTTGTACAGTACTTCATGTATTTGGTATCTTGTGCAAATATGAGCATGGCATATTTGAAATTCCAGGTGAGTTATCTGTAATAGTTTTATCATTCACTCATCAGTCTAAAGCTGTACCTAATCCTCTGCATAGATAGATAGATAGATAGATAGATAGATAGATAGATAGATAGATAGATAGATAGATAGGATAGATAGATAGATAGATAGATAGATAGATAGATAGATAGATAGATAGATGCTGTATATTCATTTAATGTATATATGTAATATATATTTAATGTATATTCATTTAATATGATGGTCTATTTTAAAATAGTGAACTCTGCACAATGGTCTACTCCAGGAATGACCCTCTGCTGTGTCAGGTTGCGCTTCACTTCTTGCACAGTTATATAATGTACCACAGCAGTTTTCATTTACAGTTATGCAAATCCTCAAGAACACGCATTTCAGGCCACTTTTTCTTAACATTGTCATTGTGACAGAGAATAATGAACATTGTGAACAATGAAAATACTAAGCTTGCAGCACATTATACAAAATTATTTTGTTGGTCTGCGTTAAGCTATGACCAGGCCAGCAAAATAAATGATTTAATACACTACAAACTTTATGTTAAAGGCATTTTTTTCTCATGTCATCACATTCAATAGCTTGGAAAATGAGTCTGTCCTAATTTAGTATGAATTAATCTGCTGATTTCTGGCAAAAAGATTGAGACTTGATATTTTCATATTTTTGACATAAGAAACTATTAAAGACAATGAATTTTCTGAGCATTTTAGTAGTGTAATAAAATATTACACCACATAATTAAAACAATGCAGAACATTTTTGTTAATTCCCTTTTAATGAAATGTATTTTTTCTAACTTCTAACATGTATTGTCTATACTGAAGAAAAAGGAAAATTGGGAGTTTAATACCCCATTCACACTGAGCCAAAAACCTGAGATATTGCCGGGGCAAGTCCTGACAACCCGGGTCGAGGCTCACTATGAAAGGGTCTAACTATCTCTACCCAGGTCTAATGAGTTAGACCCGGGACAATTGGAGGGTTATTCCTGGGTCCGACCCGGGTAGCCTCCAGTATGAATGGTGAGACCTTGGGCCAGATTTACTAAGCTGCGGGCTTGGAAAATTGGAGATGTTGCCCATAGCAACCACTCAGATCCTAGCTTACATTCTCTAGTATGCAATAGTTAAATGAGATCTAAAATCTGATTGGTTGCTATGGGCAACATCTTCACTTTACCAAACCAAAACTTATTAAATCTGGCCTCTGGGCTTTTTTAACCCGGGTCTCACAGAAGGAAAGTGATTTGGGGATTAGGGAAATGAGTCATCCAGGGCAGACCCAGATTCAAAAAACAGGGATATTGCCCAGTGTGAACGGTGAAAAAAAAAGGATGAAGAGCTGGGAGACAGCAATAAGCACAACAATAACCCGGGTTTTCACAGGGGTGGTGACATGAAAGTAATATAAGCAGGGCTTTTTTTCACGTCGGAAGCTCCGGACCTGCCTTCCGCCACCTTTTTCATTACAGTGGGACAGTCCCGTTTTTAGGGGACTGTCCCACTGTCCTGCCCGACTCATAGGTCTCAGACTCTCGGGACAAAGTTGTTTTTTGTTTTTGTTTTTTTAAAAGCCCCTGCCGCGCCGCGCTTTTAACAGTGAAGTACAGGTCATACAGGGCTCGGGAGCGAATGGCAGTGACCGAACCTATGCAGTCACTCTAGCAACAGATTTGTTTCCCGAAGGAGCCCTGTATTACCACTACTGCACCATGTGACCGGGAGAGACAGCGTGGGACAGAGAAGTAAGAGAAGACGTGGTGGCTGGACATAAGGGGCAAACATGGAGGCTGGACATTACAAGGATGCTGGACATAAGGGGCACACATGAAGGCTGAACATTATAAGGGGCATACATGGAGGCTGTACATTACAAGGGGCATAAATGTAGGCTGGACATAAAGGGCACACACGGAGGCTGGACATTATAAGGGCCAGACAATGGAGGATGGACATTACAAGGGGCAGACATGGAGGTTAGACATTACAAGGGGCACACATGAAGGCTGAACATTATAAGGGGCAGACAATGGAGGCTGGACATTACAAGGAGCAGACAATGGAGGCTGGACATTGCAAGGGGCACACATGGAGGCTGGACATTAAAAGGGGAAGACAATGGATGCTGGATATTACAAGGGGCACACATGGAGGCTGGACATTAAAAGCTGCAGACAATGGAGGCTGGACATTAAAAGGGGCAGACAATGGAAACTGGAATTAAAAGGGGCACACATGGAGGCTGGACATTACAAGGGGCACAATTATAAAAAAAAAATTATAAGGGAACTGTAATAAGGACCAAAACTCATGAGGGGGCTGCAATAAGGGCTGCAAAATTATAGGTGGCTGCAATAATGGCTTTTTTTTTTAAAGAAAAAAGCACTGGTAGCCCAGGTTGTAAGCCATGCTTATTGTAAGAATAGAGTGGTGGGGTATGGGGGGAAGGTGGAATGGATAAACTATTCTCTCTCTGAGCTTTATCCACAGTTTAATTGTAAGCAACCTAGCAAATCTGCATATCCCCTATATAAGTCCTGTGTGTCAGTACTCTACTTAGGTAGTACAAGGAATTTGTATACATTTGAAATATGCAGATTAATATGAAAAGGTAAATAGGTGGAGATGTGCAATGCAGCAGAACATAAGATACATGTTTTAAACATAACAAAAAATATTTACAATGTTAGCATCAATATACTCATATTCCAATATTGCAAAACTCATAAAACATATTTAAATATTAAAAACAGTTGTTATGCTATAGTGCCAACTCTCCTGGGAACAGCCAGGAGAATGCTAAAATACTGCAAGGTTTCCCTGACTCTTGAAAGAGAAGGTAACACTCCCGGAAGGCTGCATTGGGGTGCCAGACTGTATAGCCTGTCTGAAACTGCTGCAACGCAGCACCAGCAAGCAGGAACTGTGAGAGACAAGAACGCATCTACAACTGAGGCAAGCACCATTTTTCTAGCACCAGCCCCAACTTCTCCAGACATACACATTGTCGGTGTCCATGGCTGATAGCAGTCTGTGTAGGCTGCTGGGAGCCTCTCTGCAGACAGCTTACACAGTGCAAGCTACCAGCAAGACAAGAGAACAAAAGAAACATGGTAAGTTAGGGCAGGTGGGGGGACTTTATGATGAGATGTATAGAGCATTATTATTGGAGTTAAACTGGGTAAAATCTAGGATAACTGAAGAACTTCATTAAAGTGCTTTATTTTTCTTAAATTTTACTCAAATTAGTTCCAATAATAGAGATTTTATGTCACATAATAAAACTTTTTATGGCTCAGTTGTGTCCCAATTTATCCCCAATATTAGGTCTCTAAACTAAACCATGCAATTAGTATAGATTATTATACTCTATTATGGTGTGAGCCCTATTGTGGAGGGATAATTTTAGCACAATTAATATAGGATCATACAGATCAGGATGCATTCTCCACAACGAAAATTCCATTTTCGAAATACAGACAGCCGAAAGCTCATTTTAGACTGTTTCTATTATGAAAATATTACTGATTAGAAAGATTTATGAATGGGTAAGTAAGTCAAATAGAGATGAGCACCGATCCCCATGTTTTGGTTTTGGTTCTAAATCTTCGTCGAGTTTTGGTTTTGTAAAAAAAAAAAAAAAATTTAATGTTTTGGTTTTGTATTTTATTTTAAAATGCTAAAATCAAGTAATTTTTTAAAATATATTTTTGCTCCTAAAGCATTATTAAAATGAATAACATATATTTCCAGTCATTCTTAGTCAAATTGGATCACCTCACAGCTTACAAGATTGAGGTTGGTTGGTACATGCTACCATATATTGTCTAGTATCCCACTCTCAACTTTGTGACATTTGTCAAATGTATTGTCATGTATTGCTATTGTTATATAACATATGAAAGGACAATATCCATGGTCCCTTCCACAGTAAATATATATATAAATGTTATAGTTTTTAAAATATAAAAAAAAATTGTATAACTAAAGAGAAATAAGCATGAACAGGACTTCCTGCAGGGTGAGGAATATAGAAGCTGCTATTAACCAGTATATTCCTAGTACTTTTTAGCAGACTAAGGGCCAGATTTACTAAGCTGCGGGTTTGGAAAAGTGGAGATGTTGCCCATAGCAATCAATCAGATTTTAGCTGACTTTCTCTAGTATGTAAAAAATTGTGACAGTTGTGAGAGAATTGAAAGTGAGCGCTAGATCCTGATTGGTTGCTGTAGGCAACATCTCCACTTTTCCAAACCTGCAGCTTAGTAAATCTGACCCTAAGGGTTAATGGCTCTTAGCACTTGTATGAGTGGCAGAATAGAAGCTGCAGCCCTGTCACCCTATTGGCTAATCATCTCTGCATATGTGCATGACTCTGGGAACCTTTGTCTCTGTGAGATACTGATGGATACATGGACCCTTCACACTGTCATCATGTAAAACATTTGGGGAAATTTGCTCCCTTGTTATGGTAACTGCCCTGTGGTGGGAATCCTCTTCTATGTCTGTCTAGCCAACAAGCCAATGAAGCCATGCCCCTTTTCATGGCACCTATGAAGCCACGCCTCCATTTCAAGTAAAACATTTTTACTTCATTTCAAGTAAAACATTTTTCTTTAATTTTTATTAATCATTTTGGGGGTGTTTCTGGGCTACCAGAATCCCTCCCCAATGGGTGTGCCACTTGATACCTGACAGTCCAGCTGTGATCTATATTACCTTGTGTGTAGCTCTAGCAATGGCATGTGAGAACTGTTTCTGCAGTAGGGCTGCAGGGAGCTGCTAATAGGGTAAATTGGATTAAAGGTGATAGGGTGATAGGGGGTGGTTACCCCAAACAGGGCCGCCATCAGAAATGGTGGGGCCCGGGACTGAAAAAATGCAGGCCCCAACCCCCTGGAATTTTTAACATGCATACACCTATTATTTAAGGGTAAATTGAAGGTGATAGGGTGATAGGGGGTGGTTACCCCAAACAGGGCCGCCATCAGAAATGGTGGGGCCCGGGACTGAAAAAATGCAATGCAGTTTTTTTTTTATTTAACATGCATACTGTCACAGCCAGCGCTCTTTTCTTACCTTCCTCGCTCCCCTCGTCCGTGCAGTCCGTTTGCCGCATGTCTCTCCAGCGCCCTGCGGCTCCCGACGTGTCCGTCACTGATGTAAACAATGACACGTGGGAGCATCGCCGCAGCGTCAGTCAGGCGCGCTCCCCGTGCATCGCAGCTGGGCTTGTTCAGCTGCTAGCCTATCAGAGGCTAGCAGCCTCTATTTAGGTTCCTGCAGTCTTCCTCCTGGTGCCGGTTATAGAATCTGTTTTTCAGTGTCTGTGCCTGCCTTGCCTTTTTGCTCTCTCTTTTGCTATTCTGATTACTGAGTGTTGTAATTATTAATGATTATGGGCCTGATCCAAACTTAATAATGACAGCTTATTTACGCATGCTGCAGGCATAAAGATGGCTGTGAAATGAATTTTGCATGTGCGTCTGATGTTACACATCGTAACTCTGATCATACCTAACTTGTACGTAACTCCGTACAAAAGGACATGACATCCCTACGCAAGCCGAAAATACGCATTGTGGGAGAAGGGAGGCATTTAAATTGTACAGTATGGGCAGGGTTAGGCCCTTACCTATGTATGACAAGGCAATACGTACGATATGCAAGGAAAGGTTGAAGTAGGATTCTGAACACATAAATCATCAAATTTACATGCATGTGAGGGGAGTGCCAGGGGGAGTGAATTATATTGTAGTGCGTAACTCGACCTTAAGTCTGGATCAGGCCCTATAATTGTAAAGATGGCAAAGCACCTGCAAGCATAACAGGAGCTGTTAAGCTTTTCTCAAAACATGCATATGAGTAGCTCAGCAGTTGCATTCATTTTGTGTCCTTACTTTTAATAAAAAGTTATCTTAAACCAATGACAATCCTCAGTGTAGCTAATCAGAGTTGAGGATAACAACAAATAACTACCTGTGCAAGACCATATTGAACTACAGATGAAGGCAAATATAAAAGGTACAAACAGAATTAGAGTTTATGATTTATTTTTCTTATTTCATCTCTAAATAACAGTTTAAAATAAAAATAAAAAGATGTTTGATTTTTGTGTTCTATAAGCAAAGCTAATCATTTTCAAAAAACAATACATTTTCACCAATTGCATTGCATCATGGTTTTGTGTGCAGATTTGGGACCTGATTCAGATTATGTACACGCAAGACGCAAGCGCAAGCGCAACACACAAAAGTAATTCGGCTGATTCAGAGTTGCTACTTTACAGTGAAAAAGTGCTCAGATCCGGCCATTTGCCAAATATTTTGGTACGGATCCATAAGCGCTTTTGAGCTTCCGATTAATTTTGCAATTACACATTTGTACGAACGAAACATGGAAGCACATAGATATCATAAACACAATTCTGAATTGCATAGGCGCATAGTCACATTTCTACGGTATATATAATAGTCACAATGCAGCTGACTATACATTACTTACAGGGGACTGTCAAAAAGGGTTCTACCCTTAACAGGGGTCTTTCTTCAGCCTTGAGGGTAGAAACGCATTGAATGTTGATTTTAAGAAGTGTACCCACAAAGGTGTACATAAAGGAGGGAGAAATACCATGCTTGTGCAGTAGTGAACATTGGTGCTTCTGTGTTTTACAGCTGGAATACTTACCTTGCTACCTTCCTACTTACCTATTGAGCCTACTTTGACATTTCTATTGAATGTCTATCGCATCTAGTGAGTGTTTAATGTGACTTTTAAAAAGTAATAAAGATTGCTTTTATGTGCACTATTTGCGGTGCTTGTGTTGTCTTCTCTTCCATTGCATGCATATCCATCACAAGTGTTGGTGCCGGAGAGAGGCTTCTGCAATCAAAAGAATACTCCTCCCCCAAGAGACAGCGGCTTACACAAGTGACTGCGGCGAGCATCATCCTGTATAGAGGACCGCAGGCAGTGCCGCCGGGAACACAGTGCAACATGCGGTGAGAGGAGGAATCAAGTTTGGACAAAGGAGAAACTCTATGAGCCTTTTGCATCAGAGCGTGAGTGATCCACATTTCTTTTAACTTTGAATACTTTGCTATACGAATAACAGGATTGGGAATGATCATTCTACACATTTGTGACATTGGGTTGGATCCAGACTAAAGGCAGGCCCCCACACAATACACCCATCCTGAGTCACCGCCCCCTCCCCCACATGTACTCTCATCATTTGCCACCATCCCCCCTAAGTTTACCAGCTCCCCACAGCAGTCCCATAATTTACTTACCTCACCTCTTCCTCCCCTGTGTGCACTCCCTCCTCGGCATCCGGCAGTCCGACGGCGCTGTACCACATGTGATGACGTTGTGACATCATCACCCAGAGTGCCGCGGACCGTCAGAAGGGTAATGCAGAGGTCTGAAATGCATTCAGACCTCTGCCAAGAAAATAAAAACGCTGCTATTTTTATTTTACTAGTGTTCTGGGCAGGACAGAGAGGAGGCCTGTGACTATCCCGTGCCCCCTCTCTATCCGGGCCCGGGACACTAGGCCTGGTGGTCCCCCCCTGATGGCGGCCCTGGCCCCAAACCATTGCACCGCTAGCACCCACTATAGTTGCACCCCTGATATCACTCATCCCAGGCATTTTGTTCAGTTTATCCACTCAGCTCAATAAAGTTGTAGTTGTTTATCAAATAAAAAAGCCTCCACAAGCCTGCCTCTATGTCCGGCCTTACGTTGGCTAATCATAGTCATGTAATACTTCCTGTCATAGACGGAAAGTACAAGGCTTGATAGATCCAAATTTTTTGTGAAAATGGTGTTTTGCCTCGTTTGCAGATCCGAAATTGATGGGAGGAACCGTGGTATTTCACAGA
>WWET01000521.1:343676-357454 GCA_011038615.1 Limnodynastes dumerilii
TCTAATACCAAATCCATTTTTCGTAATACCCATTCATTAATTCAGAAACCACAGCCACAGACCCGCAACACCGGGCCACAGAGGTGAGAATCACAGGGGAGTCTATGGAGAGTCTTAGCGTTAGGTTGCGGGGAAGGTAGTATAAGGTTAGGCTGTGGGGAAGGGAGACTTAGGCCTAGGGTAATGGAAGGGAAGGGTTAGTTAGGACAATGTAAAGGGATGATTGATTGCTTCTCCTCGGCGAGGCAGAAGCAATCGATTTAAGAGCCAGTTTGGAACTGGCTGGTATAAAACAGCCCTTTTGAAATTGGGCTGTTCTAACCCCAGACCCACACCCATATAAACTATATGCCATATAATAATGCTTTCATTCCTCCTTTTTTACGCTTAAACAATCCTATTATATGGCTCTAAATACCAAATAATAAAGTTTTTTATTCTTTTATTATATCCAATTCCCCATTATAGACATTTATATCCCCCATAGTATAGAGATTTCACATTTCAAACATTTATGGTGTGTGGTCTTTTCAGCAGTTGGTGATGAAATCTCAGTAAAATCCATTTTAATACTTTGCAGCTAGTTCTTCTATATATTTTAATCAATATGAATAAAATTTATTATTTTTAGAAATATCTTTATAAAAAAAAAATAGCAATAGTTTGAGTGCACACAAGTGATCATTCCTCCTCACTCTTTTGTGAATCAATAGATACCTGATCACAGCTGCACCACTGAAAATTGATTAACTTGATATATGTAGTAAAAGCATACTTATAATTACAGTTTGTTGCAATTACCCTTTAACTGGTGCAGGATGATAATTTCTTCAGGCAGAGTATTTTGTACCTTATGGAATCGGTCATGTAGGGTATGGTGATTGTGACAGAAAGATGTGCGCTGTCTTCCTCCCCATCAGAGCCGCGGTGATATTCTGGTTCTTCCAGCATTGGGACATCGGGCCTGATCCAGACCTACGACCGCAATCGCCCGCGAGCGTAGCGAACGTTCGCCCGGGCGTAAAAACTTTCACGCCCATAACACTCCCATTGATTGTACCTGCTTACGCCGGCTGAACCCTACCCTAAGATTTTCCAGCGTACGTGCGAATTTTCGTACCTATACGCTGGTCGTACTGGGCTTAGCACGCCCATACTGTACAATTTAAATGGCTATCCCCGCCTCTGTGTAGTAACTTGAGCGTCCAGCCTATCGTCGTAAAAAACGCACGCCCCTTGAGCTAAAAATACGCTGAAAATTCGCTCGCTGTACGCTCATGTCCTTCGGTCGACCGGATGTTTTCATACTGCACATGCGTAGTGCGTTTTTTTTCACAAATTTTTGCTTACGATCGGCGTACGATCGCTTGCGGCCGTAGCTCTGGATCAAGCCCATCATGTGACTAATTACGTTATAGTGCTCAGGGGAGCTGAAAATCAGCTGAGGTAAGCTAAGGGTTTAACCCTTAAATTACCTCAGTGACTGGCTGATCAATGTGCTGTCCTTTTCCTCTACAGTGCTACAAGGCTTCCGGCACTCCAAATGCCCAGCATGCATCAGCGCATCTATCATTTGCCATATGTGCCTGATGTCCTGCCCTGATCCATCGTATTACTGTTCAAATTACATCAGGTTTACCCAGTGCAATACTGCCATACCACTGTAATGTCCAACTTACAGTTACATTATTTTGGAGTGTGGGGCATATTATATAGTCTTGTTTTTTCGATGGTTAATCACTCAGAAGTGTGCATAGAAATTAGCGATGTCCCATTATCATCCTCCCATTCTCCTCCTCACATCCCACTCAACATTCTCTATCCCCTTCATCATCTTCCCCTCCCCTCATCATCTTTCCCATCATCTTCATCATCTCCCCCTCCCCTTTATAATTTCTCTATCCCCTTCATCATCTCCCCCTCGCCTCTTTATCAGCTCCCCCACCCCTTTTCATCAGCTCCCCATTCACTTTATCATCTCCCCATTCTCATCATCCCCCTCCCTCTTCATCAGCTTCTCCTCCCCATTCACTTCATCATCTTCCCCTCCCCGTTCATCATCTCCACTTTTCAATTTAACACCCTCATTGTCATAACCTCCCCCTCTCCATTCCCTTTATCATTTTTCTATCCAATTCATCATCTCCCACCTCCTCTTCATCAGCTCCCCCTCCCTATTCACTTCATCATCTCCCCATTCTCATCACCCTACCCCTTCTTCATCAGCTACGGCTCCCCATTCTCTTCATCATCTCCCCCTCCCCATTCATCATCTCCCAATTCTCATCATCACCAACCCATTTTCTCTAAATCATTTCTCTATCTCCTTAATCATCTCCCATCATCTTCATCAGCTCCTCCTCCCCATTCACTTCATCATCTCCCCCTCCCTGTTCATCATCTCCCCCTTTCAATTCATCACCCCATTCTCATTACCTCCCCCTCCCCATTCTCTTTATTATTTTTCTATCCCATTCGTCATCTCCCATCTCCTCTTCATCAGCTCTCCCTCCCCATTCATCACCATTCGATTCTCATCATCTCCCCTCTTCATTTATCATCTCCCAATTCTTATCACCTTCCCCTCCCCTTGATGATTTCTTTATCTCCTTTATAATCTTTCCCTCGCCTCATCTGCTCCCTCTCCCCTTCATCTCCCCTTGTGTTGTTCCCCTCCCCAATGTTGTCACGTTACCCTTATTATATTTTTATTTAAGTATTTAATATTACTGAGTGCAGAAAACGACCTGTTCTGCTCTGCACTTCTGTGCTGCGGCTCTGCTATTCATGCCTGTACATTTCGGCACCCGGAGCTCACGCTCCACCTGCACCGCCCTTCCTACGCCTCTGTATAAATTTCTATATGATATTCATTGCCAAGCCAAAGTAAAACCTCTAAAAGGTGCGTTGGGAGTCCCCACCAAAAAATGGGTCTTTTAGAAGTAGAGACAAACGAAAGCTAATTTTTGGCTGCCTCTATTTCAGAAAGGCAGCCATTTTACATTTTTTTCCTAGAATGGGTAAGTATGCCGATTAGCATACTTGCCAATTAATTTCTCTGAAACTCTGCCGTACCTGCGATGAGTAACACCATGGGAGGGTTAGATTTTGGGTAATGAAAGGGGATGGTTAGGGTTAGAGCAGGGGACATAACTAGCAAGTTGTGGGCCCAGGTGCAAAAACTATGCTTTGGCCCTGATGATATCCCAGGTAACCCGGTGTGGTGAAGACAGCTGTGGGCCCTTGTATCAGCATGGGCCACGGTGCCATTCCACCTGTTGCACCAATGGTAGTTCCGCCCCTGGGTTAGAGTAATGGAAGGGGAGGGTTAGGGGAGAGTTAGGGTCAGGCTGCAGGGAAGGGAGTCTTAGGGCCTGATCCAGAGGTACGATGTAGCGCTGAGCGTACTAACGCTCAGCGTTACATCGCTGACTCCCCCTGGCACTCCCCCTGTGCGGGCGTATGGCCCCTTCCTTACGCCGGCTGAAGGCTACCCTAACTTCAGCCGGCGTAAGGAAGGGGCCATACGCTTGCACAGGAGCGTATGGCCGCTTAGCACGCCCCCCACCCTCATTTACTTACCTCCCTCCGCCCACCAGCACTAACATGAGCGTAGGGACACTGGAGGATGTCCCCTCCAGCGTCCCTACGGCGCTGCTACGGACGCCCGATCCAGGATCGGGCGTTGCCGTAGCAACGCCGGGCAACATCTGCCCGGCGCATGCGCAGATCGGCTGCAAAGCCGATCTTACGCTTACGCCCGCCGTCCGAGCGACAGCAGGCGTTACTCTGGATCAGGACCCTAGGGTCAGGCTGTAGGGAAGGGAGTCTTAGGGTCAGGCTGTAGGGAAGGGTGCGTTAGGGTAATGGAAGGGGAGGGTTAGTGTAAGGATTAATGTAAGGGTTGGGGTTAAATTTAAATTTACCATTCAAACCATCTCATCCCGTCCTCATATGGTAAATTTTACATATGGAATTGGGGAAGGGGAGGAAGAATGTTTTGATGTGTGTGTCTGTATGGGGGGTTGGGGGCCTGTGAAGTATATATGTACAGGGCCCTAAAATTTCCAGTGGCTGCCCTGGATATTTTTATACCCATCTCCCTGATATGGTACCACTGGATACTAACGGAGTAGAGTACACGAGTACTCGGGAGACTGAAGGCGGACGCTTCTACCAGGGTGCGTAGTCTAACTAGGATCTGGTCTTCACTAGAGCCCCTAATGGTGTTGATAATCTGGGCTGCAAGAAACCTAGCAGGTCCCGGTCCCCGGCAACGACCCCTGGGAGGGGAAGAACAAAGACAAAAGAAGAAACTGCAGAGAGGAGAACAGCAAGAAAAAAGAAATTGGGAGGAGTCAGGATCAGAAAGAACTGACCTGAGAGGGACTACACCAAACACCTAACAGACAGACAGAGGAGAACAAAACCAGGACCGGACTAACAAGACAAACTAGGAGAATCACTCACTCAAACAACCAGGAAGGGAATCCCCAAAGGGATAACAAAAACAATCACTCAGGAGAATGGATGGTAAAAACAGATATGGATCACTAGGGAGAGAGAAAGAGAGAAAACACTAGGGAGAGAGAAAGAGAAGGGAATGGAACACAAGGTAGACTATAAGGTACTGGACAGGCAAAACCGAGGGCACTCAAGAACGCAAGAATAAGACCAGAGAACAAGAGAGCAGAAGTGAGCAGGCTAGAACCACCTAGCGGAAGCTAGTGCCAGAACTTAAAGAATGAGGTACCAATGGAAGCACGATGCAATTCGTGCCCTATACACAGATAGGCCAGCGTCCAGGTTGCTAGGAGATGCCCTGGACGCCGAGCCGACAGTTCAAGAAGTAGAACTTCAGAGACACTCCATGATCCTGTAAGCCTGGTCCACCATCTTTTTGTAGTTTTCTGCCTGATGGTTACTTAAGAGTTTCTGGAAAAGGCTCTTTAAAGCCTCCCATGCAGCTTTTTTGACAGAATTAAGCAAGCCATCGATGCACCCATCGAGCATCAGTTGTCTTATATAAGGACCTACAAAGATCCTCTCTTTGACTTTTGGGAATTTGATCAGAGTGGGCAAATGCAAACCCACTCTGATCCAGTGCTTTAATTAAGTTCTTGGAAAGACCTATCTTTATATGGAGCAAGGGACAGATAGACTTTTGCTTGATCAACAAGTGGTGCAATGACAACATTTTTCACTTCCCATGGTTAGTGAGGTTTGCTTGGGCTGCTGCTTCCAAATGTAATGGTTTTTACAATCCTGCTGTTTCACTCACCCAGAAAACAGCAGTACTTGGTGAAATCAAGCTGTAGTGGCAACAAGAGTAAAATTACTTTCAAGTTGACACAGATATGCATTTGATCTTACTCAGCAGGAGATTTATGCTTCTTTTATAACAGCCACATGAGCCAGTGGCACGGAGGGCAATGTGTTGCCATTGTGGAGTAGCACAGCTTTAAAGCTTACTTTAGCGGAATCAACAAATAGACGCCAATCCTCTGAACTGATATCCAAGTGTTTCCATGACAGACTTAACATTGTGGCAACAGACAAGTCCATCTTCAAGAGCAAAGAAATCCTTAAAGCCACTATGTCTTTGCATGAAATTACATCATTTAGTTTCATTCTTAAGGAAGTTTCAGCCCTTCAATCTGGAGTGCAAAAGTTCTGCTTGTCTTATAGAGAGGTTCAGATCTTGGAAAAGGTCATTGAAATCTCCTTGGCTTAATAAATGTAATTAAGGAAATTACTGGGGGGGGGGGCTTAAAGCTTGGGTAAAGACCTACCTGATCCATGCATTTTAGGCTCCTTTTCTCATCCATGTTTTCGAAGTTTGAAATTTTCTGGAGGCTTTGGCACAGGCATTGCTTCACTGTGAGGCACTCTCATCATAGCAGATGGTAGTCCGGGTATGTAACAGTGTGCTTAGACATGGAGCTGATGCCCTTAATGTTTATCAAACAAAACTAACTGTTTGTGCAGTGGTCTTTCAGTTCCCTTCAAATCATTGGAACAGTGAAATTCATGTGCCGAGAGCACCTGATTGTTAGGGGCCTGACACAGGTGAGACAGTTTTGTCTTGGTCACTGATTTTTCAATCAAGGTAAATTTTATAGCACTGCTTCATAGTGGAGTCTAGTGCCGTTTTTGCTGTTTACAATTATCCCACCACAGAGGTAGCAAAAAGAGTCTGGACAGTTTACACACCTTTTAGGCATTGTGCATTTTGCAGAGAAACACAGTACAGTGTTTAAGGTTCCCGCAGAACACCACAGAGAACACAATTTTCATGATTCCCTCAGAAGAAGGCAGAGATGCACAGCTTTCAAGGTTTTCTCAGAAGATGGCAGAGAAACACAGCGTGGTGTTCATGGTTACCTCAGAAGAAGGCAGAGATGCACAGCGTTCATAGTTCCCTCTAAAGATGGCAGAAAACACAGCGCAGTGTTCATGGTTACCTCAGAAGATGGCAGAGATGCACAGCGTTCACAGTTTTATCAGAAGATGGCAGAGAAACACAACGCGGTGTTCATGGTTAGCTCAGAAGAAGGCAGAGATGCACAGCGTTCACAGTTTCCTCAGAAGATGGCAGAGAAACACAGTTACCTCAGCAGACAAAATGAATGGTCCATACAGCAACTTGGGGCCAAACCTGATGTACCTGACCACAAAGAAGCTCCTCAAGGTAGTTGAATTTATAATAACATATGAGAAGCCTTGTGACAAATTGATTGACTACCAGTGCTGTGGTTAGCCTGAAATTGTGTACCATAAACTCTTGTTTCACTTACATTCATTTCATTTAGGTAATTCAGACCCTAAATGTACATATTAATAAAAGGTCATTTCATATCCCAGTAAGTAATTTTTAAATGCTGTACTACTGAAGCCTAAATGTTAAAATATTTTACAGAGACATATAAAATTGTCATTGTTTCAAAAAAAAAAAAGACTTTAGATGCAAATCCTATTTCCACATTGGTTTGGCTTCTTTGATCATTTAGTTTAAACTATTTCCAGTGCACTTGCTTAAAAAAGATTTTAAGAGACGTGATGTACGGTATTTAAGTGACCAGTAGGTGGCAGCAAGATTTGCAGCTCAGTCAGAAACATGGTTTTTCTCACAGGGAGATGTTAAAAAATTATATTTTGCATAGTTATAAATAGCATTATTTTATCCAGCAGTTTATTATTTGTTACATTTATTACACACAATAAACTGGAACTCAATTTAGGGACTTAGCTTTAATGGGGTAATTGCTCTTTACCCCTTACATGCTGATACCCATTCATATCCAGATGGCAAACACCAGTGGCAGTTGTATGTTCATGTCATACAGAGGAGCAATTAACAGAAGCTACTGTAAACCTTAATTCACACAAAATATCAGTATCATGTTTCTAATCCTTAATACAATTTTCACGGACTAGGTATGTGAACTTTAGAATAGGGTCAAATCACAGTGAATAATATTTTTGGGAGGCTAAATGGCTTTTGACTAAATGAGACCAGTTTAGTGTGTTTGTATTAAGCAAATTAGATTGTATGGTTCACTAGATTGCATTAACAAATAAGGTATCTGAATACATATATGTATAATAAAGTACAGCACAACAGAATATGTTGCTGTGACATAAAACAACGATGAAGATAATAATAATAACAATAATAATACAGATTGCAGATCTCATTAAAATATTTTTCAGATAAGTAGCACACGGATCAAACATCTCTACCATGTTACTTTATTTATTATAAAAAAAAATAATAATAATAATAATAAAGAGATACATTAAACATACAGTAGATAGTACACTTACTATTCATATCATAAGGTATAGGAATTTTCTTAAGCAAAAAAAAAAATATATTTTAAATTAATTACATATATACATAACCACTAATCTCTTACTTATATATTAGCTATGGGTATGAGTGTAAATTTAAAACGCTGAGCATTGATGTTATGCTAAGAAATCAAAGAACAGTATTGAACCACGTCACATTACCTGGTTGCTTTCTTAATTAAACAAATTAGCCAATTATGGCTAGTGCTAGAGATTGAACAATTGTAAGGACATTCAATGGGCTGGATTCAGAGTTTTAAGCGGATGAGTAAATTCAGAAGGAACACACAACCCTGAATAGCCTGTTAGAAAAAAGGACATTTGCTTCAAATACCCGCAGTCAGAGACGCAGCCTAAACAAAGTTTAGAGCATGCTTGTAGCACTACAGGTTTTTGTGAAACTGTTTTTTTTCCCCAAAAATTTTTAGTGGGTTTTTTTATTTTTTATTTTTACACCCACGTTGACCTGTTCTGCGCCTTCCACTTACACCATCCCCTGAGATGTAAGCGTATGGCAGGAGCGCAGGCACTGTACACCCTTACTGCAGATATTTAATTAAGAGAAAAACCCTTTTTTCATTTAAATATCATGGAACTCTTTGTTCCACAGGAGAAGTAGATGCGGATGCAGACGGATGGGCAGCCTTGCGTCCGTATTTCTCTGCTCGCTCCTGTTGTGAGCATGTGCAGTGCTCATTTTGGCTCCGCTTCTGTCTGAAAAACAGATGGAAGCGCTCCTCTGAATCCGGCCCAATGGACCTGATCCAGACCTACACCGATGCGCTGTGCTTACTAAAGCACAGCGTATCGGCGTTCATTTTGACCGCCATTCCCCCTGTGCGGGCGTATGGCCCCTTCCTTACGCCGGCTAAGGCTACCCTAACTTCAGCCGGCGTAAGGAAGGGGCCATACGCTCGCACAGGTTTTCTATTTAATTTCCTCTTTGGAACAGTACAGTCACTTCCTGAGAAGTGATTTCATTTATTCATGTAGCAATTTGAAAATGACAACTGTGACGTCTCTGTTTTATATTTAAAAAAACATGATATTTAATTTGCTTTTGTGCATTACTTTATATTGTTGCTTTTTGAGAAAAAAAAGTTTATTTCAGAAGTATTACAAATTAACAAAAAATAAATCTATTTATACAATTAAATGTATTTCTAATCCCATCATAAACGTGTAGGCTTCTAAATCAATAGACGTATGACCTTCTCTTTTTTTTGTGTGTTCCAATCAGGAATCAAGGTTATTACAGGACTTCTTTTTAGGTCCCTCTTCAACATTTTGTAAATGACCCAGTTGTAAAAACAACAACAACAACAATAAAATAACTCACATAAGGCTGGATCCAGACTTAAGTAAGTGCTTGAAATTAGTTCCTCCTGGGCTAAACCATGTTGATTTCAGGGGAGTCATATTTCATCTGCTGCAACAGTATTAGAGTTGAGAGGTGATGTTTCCTATCCCAAGTATGAATTACAGTGTGATAGTAAAGCTGGTCAGTATCTGTGTGCAGTTAGCAATTCAAAGATATATCCCTGCATGCAAAGAATACAACTAAATTGGTTCCCCCTGAAATCAACATGGTTTAGCCCAGGAGTAACTAAGTTCATGCACTTAACAAGGTCTGGATCAGCCCCAATGTCAGTATTTCAGTATGTAAAGCTATAATTCTGTGTGCAGTCCATATCTCAAGGTCACCTACAGTTATGATAGTTGCTATTGCCAACAGAAGGAGTACAATAGAGGGAAATTATCTAATTTTTGGAATGCTGTGCATCAACGATCAAGTGAGTTATTTATCGTGAAACACAGGTATAATTGCACAGAAGTAGTAATGGGGTGTCTCAAAAAAATATTTGCACTGTGTTTTTACACTTTTGCTTTATTTCCATACCAAAAAAAAGGTAAGTGAATAAATTATATTTCAAAATAATAATATTAATAAAAAAAAGCAATACTATCACATAATTCTTTATGTCTAAAACAAATAAAAAATACAAAAGTACAAAATAGAATACAATATCAGGTAATACTGAAAAAAAACTGTCAAAATGTATAACACTGCTTGCATAATCATTCCATTTAGTACAATAAAACATATACATAACTATGACAAGTTGATCACAAGCTGGCACAGACTTTGCAGAGGAAGTCCTGTCGTTTTACCATCTGTTAGAATTTTGGCAGAGCTCTAATAAGCATGCTGTAAAGGAATATTCAGTGTTTACAGAGACTTCAATTTCAACAAGCTTTGGATTTTCAGCATGATACTTTCGAGTATACAGTCCCTAAATAGATGCATGAAACAGAAACATGTTATGGTGGACTGAAGCTGCTCATTAGATACAGAGAAATCAACTATAATTGTGTTCTTTTAGGGTCAACACCTTGCCCAGTCCAGTACTAACCATCTGTAAGACAGTGGCAAATGTTACATGAAATAAAGTTTAAACTATACATAGGATTAATGACAATGTATGCAAACAACATGGCTTTAAATAGCATGTCTAAATAAAATATGCACGAACCACATTTATTTAATGTCTAAGGACCGGATTCACAATTACACATTTTTATACTTACGTGCCTAGATATCCGTGCTGAGATACTACACATGCGTAGTAACTATTTTACGCTATCTACGTAGTGTGTCGTTACGTAGATTGCGTACATGCGGTCTTGAAAGAAAATTCATGAAATGTTATAGTTCAGGAAAATAATATCATTTTGGGATTTTTATATTATTGTCACTAGTTACTGTAAGTTTGGCAAGTACTTCTTTATTTTTCTTTCTTAGAAGTGCATTTATGAAAAGTGATTTCGTAAACATATGACTATACATCACAGCAAAGAAAATAATAGCCTTATTATAATTATAATCAATAAATGAATGAATTAGTCCCTGAAGGTATTCCACGCCACTGTGCGCATATTGGCCCTGATTTAGAGTTTACGGCCTATACTGAGTTTCTTGTTTTTTGCTGAACTCTGTAGCAAAACAGACAGTAGTTTAAAATACCCACAGTCGGAGCAGTACAAGCTCCAGCCGCGGGTTACAATGGTGCAGTCTAAATAAAGTTTAGGGTGTTTTTTTTATTTTAAAGAAATAAATGTTTAAGTCCAAATAAAACTATAGGGCATGCTGATGCCTGTAGTGCATGGCAGCATGCCCTCCCATCCATGTCCCCAGTAGTAATATAATAAAAACAGGGCTGACCTGTTACAGTTAAAAAAAATCATTAGTGGCGGGATGTCCTGACAGCAGGACATGGTTTGGCGTTTGTACCAGGGATTTTTTATTTTCACAAGACTTCCTAAGGATTAAAAGCTTTCAAGATGGGATCCATCACAGATGAAGATCCCTTCAAAGCAGTTAAGTATGATTTTATTATTCTTTACTGTATTTAATTTAACTGTAATGGGTCAGCCCTGTATTTTATTAAATTACTACTGGGCACATTACAAGTCACAGCGGGCCATGGATGGTAGGGCATGCTGGGGCTTTTGGTTTTACAAGCACTAGCATGTCCTGCCATCCTTTGGCATGTTGGTGTTTGTAGCACTATAAGCATCAGGATGCCCTGAAGTGGTGGCACTTATTAGAGTTAATTTTAAAATGTTTAATAAATGTGAAATGTATTTCTGTAATTATTTTTATTAATTTAAAATTTTTCAGTATTTTTTAAACATTTTTGGAACTCCTTATTCTACTGGCGCAATAGAGACAGATACGGACATTTGGCTATGCTTCTGTCTGAAAAACAGACTCTGATTCTGGTCCATTATATCACTGGTTAGATTAAGTCATTGCTGTGGTATCAGCTAATGACATAAAAGGGACAGTACTGCTGAATGGAAATACATCATCTATTATAAATATTATATTCAAGAGGTAGTTCACAGCGCTCCAATCCCTGATATGAACTTATAGTTAATATGAATTGTCCCTATGGTGTTTTATGTTGGCCCGCAGAAGGAGTTAATTCATTAAAAGAAAGGTCCAAGATGGAGTGTCCAATATGTCCAGGTGCAGGCATTCGATGCTTCAATATTCCTTAGTTCAACTACAGTTGTTCAATCTAATAATGTCACAGTCTTTAGGAGTTATCAATAATATAGTCAATCTTATAATTCTATCACAGATGGTCCTCAATGTTACAGTAGTGGTGGATAGGGAGAGAGTAAGAGAGAGGGAGAAAAACAGCAACAAATAGTGCAGCATCATAAGACAAGTTGAGAATATTATGTATAATTGCACTCACATAACTCCACTTGTATATTAGCGTAGAGTAGGTGTCTTTCTGCGAGGGTTGGAGGGTGTTGCTTTAACTCGCGTTGTCTTCCTCCATGATGGTGTAGAGTAGGGAGAGATAAAGAAAGAGATATAGTGTAATAACGCTGAGGGTCAAACCACACAGTGCACTCATGTCCTTCCATTTGGGGTTTGGCGCGTAAAGGGTGTCCTGCTGATCAGCCGTTCTGTAAACTGCAGCCTGGATATCGCGGTCCTGGTATGTAGGAGCCCAGGAGGCAGATGCTCGGTGGTTATGACTCTTCCCCTGTTGGGTCAGTAAGGTTTCCACCCTAACTTTAACTATATGTTATTTCATGGTGATTTCCTTTCAAATCTCACCTATTTCATTACGATTTGATAGTTCGCGATATAGATGCGATTTTTATGCGATTTAGACGCGATTCGGCAAAATCACATTTACTGAATACAATGATTTGTATACTTTACATTGGAAAAAATCGGGATCGCGATATAAGGCGAGACGATTTGATTTAAAATTGATATCACGCGATATTGACCTTTGTGAATACCGCGATGTGAGTTTTTAATCATATATCACGCGATTTCATGCGCTTTTCAACAAATCGCGTTTTGTAAATGAGGCCCTCAGACTTGGAATGCAATAAAAAAGAATTACTTTATTCCAAATTCCAACGTTTCAGAGACAAACTGTCTCTATCATCAGGGACATAGCTATCTAGATAGATAGACAGACAGACAGATAGATAGATAGATAGATAGATAGATAGATAGATAGATAGATAGATAGATAGATATACTATCTATATATTATAAATGTGCAAGTGTGTGACAAAATCGGCCAAAAGAAAAAGTTTTTGTGCATCAAAGCACTGTGCAGTGGGGGCACTGTCAACCATTTCAGCAGTGCCCATTCTTCTGCTGCAGTCTAGTGGAAGTTGGTAAGTATTATTTAGAGCTGGTAGTGGGCATGTCATTGCACAACTCTAACAAGAATATTAATAATAAAATTGCCCAATAAGTGTGGGCTACATACAGTACCAGCCAGCATAACATATCCTCTTAAAAAAAAGAGAACAGGCTAAATAATATATATAAGGAGGTAACATCTGCATGAATGTCTCTCTCAGAATACTAAATACTGTATGTAAAGTATAAATGCATATCTGGGAATTTTAGATAATAACTCATATTAAATGCTCACATTTAATACAGGACATACTGTGTAGAGTAAAATATCTACTGCATCCGACAGCCAAGCCAGTTGCATGCACTGTGTCTAATTCATCAGTATGATTTACAATGGTAATAGTTTGGTCATGGCTAGAAACGTATTCATATAACACTCTTGACTTCTAGCAATTTCATGCTGGTATTATTTTTCTCTTCTCAGATACAGCTATGTGTTTTCCTTCCACAATAACACTTTGTATGATTGTTATGACTGTTAAAAAGAGCACTTATCAAAGGTCTACTTAAGTCTTCTTTTGTCATAAAAATATAAATATAAATAAAGATAAAATATTAACACAAAGCATGATTATCATAATATTCTCACCACATACACAAAACCTTAATATTAAGTCTGTGAGTCTAGTCAATTTTGTGACAGTACAGTACCTATATGTACCTTGATGTAGCATAT
>WWET01000521.1:358584-374611 GCA_011038615.1 Limnodynastes dumerilii
CTCAGTAACGTAGTGTAATTGTGAACGTATGGGCCATTCACGTATTTGTCATGTAAATACTTACGTGTGGGCGCGCCAATTTTACGTGAGTCCAAAATACGTCTGAAATACGTTAAGTAGGCGGGGGTTTGTATTTAAAGTGTACAGTATGGGCGTGCTTAGCTGCGTAAATTCGTGTTGGCCATACATACGTGTGCGTATCACTGCGGTTACATAGGCAAAAGTTAAGGTAGGGTTTGGAAAGCGTATCTTGACAAAATACGTACATTTAAGGGGTATGCCTAGGGGAGTGTATAGAATATACGCACACGAAAATACGCTACACGAATAAACGTACGGCAAACGTAGTTCTGGATCTACCCCAATATACTTATATTGTGATCTAAACCTCCCTTTTATGTATGTGCTGACACATAGCATTATATAATGTTTGTATGGAGCGCCGGACCTGTTTTTTGTTCTTTGTTGATATTGTAAAAACATAAGGTGTGTGTATATAGCCACTGGCTGTAGGCCTTCTAGGCAGTGCCCAATTAAAGGCACTGCCTACAACTATGCTGTTTTTATTGGAGCCCTGTAGGACCAAATGTGTTTACATATGTCATTTACAGAAAAAGATTTGATCCTACAGGACTGCTGTAAGTGCCCTGTATAACTAATACCCTTTGGACCGAATCCAGAGTTAGGTAATTAGGCCACTTGCGCCATCCAGATGTTACACTAGTGTTACGATAGTAACATTAGCATAGCAAGTATCATGTGGAACTTTGTTCCATACAAGCCGTTTTCCTAGGAAATGGCCTGTGCTTCCTCTCCACCCGCTAAAGTGGGCGGAGGGACGCATGCTAATTGTACAGTGTAGGAGGGGCTCCTACATTTGTGTGGATCAGCAGTCGTACGTGCTGCTGATATGCACAATTTACTTAAGTCAGGCTTATGGCAATGTAAGCTACCATAAAGCCCGTGAGTGACAGGGGATGTTCACTCTCCTCTCTCTGTCGGGCGGACATATCCCCGCACATACGGAAAGCGTGCGGTGGATCTGGATCTGGTCCGTTATGTGAATGACTTGTCTGAATGTGTTAGGCACATGGGACAGGAAAGTTTACTAAGATACAGTCTGTCTTTTATGGTGGTATTAAGTTTAGAGATGAAAGAAACAGTATGTTGGTACAGAACCTGCACATAAAATCCTTAAACAGATATAAGTTAAAATAGAACAAATCTTTATTTAACACATACAATTACTTTCTTAACAAATCTTAAAATCAGGATATTTATAACTGACAATTATATTGAAGTCAGTTATAAATATGGGACTACAGGTCATGTATATCGATCTTAATTTCCCAATTTTTTTGAATATTATTTATTCCAAAAAATTCTCAACTACTTGTTCAAGAGCAGTCAGACACTGGTCCTCATCATTTCCTCTTCTCTCACATACTGCAATGTCTCTTCCCTTTTCCTTTTGTGTCAGTTCACTCCTTTAGCACTTATGGAATTTACAGTTGAGATATCTCTTTGCAACTGTGGGACCATTTCTGTGTAATGTGAGTAATGGGTATTTATTCGACCAGTTTTGATAGACTATTAGACATTTATTAGGTCAACAAAGGTCGTCTGTGTCTCTTACCCTGTCCCCGCTCCACTTTCCCATTGCTTGTTTCTGTTCCCTTTCAATTTATTAAGAGGGAACATTCACCTTCACACTCAGCATCATTCCTTGTCTAGATGGCTCAAAATGCATTTCAATTGATTAGCTTGGATGCGCTTGGATACATAGGAATGGAAAATTTCATATTTCTATGATACCCAATGTTTTTATGCCTCACATTTTAGGTTTTTAAACAACATTTACATAGAATATAATTTATGGTTTATATATACTTTTTAATGTTTTAGACAATTTTTTTTATCTTGCTCATTTGACAAATAAAATAGCTTGTTTTATTTTTCTAAACTGCTTTCTCCTCAATATAATTAAAATGTTTAAACTAATAAAACATGCCTACAGATGCCATTTGCATAGATAGTCCTTTGAATTAAAAATAAAATGCTTACAATTTTTTTGATTTTGTCAATAATGTAATAGAGCCACAGTAGCATAGGGATTGTAGATAGGTCCCAGGTTTTGTCTTATATGTTGCAAAAACCCATGTTATGTGTCTGTTTCAGACACTGTACAATTCAAAGCAAATTTGGCTTTAGTAAAAGTCTATTAAGGGAGAGGGTAGGGGTAAGAGAGGGTAGGCTTAATCAAGGGAAAACAATGACCATTCCTGGCATTGAATCTGGTGACAGTTGAATGAACAAGATCAATACAGTAGTGGGTTATTCCCACTAATCCAGACCCAAATGTTAGCGAAAGTGTGCACATTTGCACAAGCCACAAGAAACGTGTAAGACGAGGAAGCTTCTGATGACTAACATTCCACAACCATGTGAGAAGATTGTAGAATTTATCCTTGTGAGTGCTTCACTACAGGCATGGGAATGTTGGCCATGTATTGTGCTAGATGTTTGTTATCAAAAAACATATATCACTTTATTCATAGCTTCGTTTTTAGCACATTCACATTGTCAGTTAAGCACCTGCATAAACATCAATAACAGGGAGCCAGCTGGGGAAGAGGATATATCTAAAAAGCATATCTACATTGTGCTGTTGTATCTGAATGCAAACTGCCATACTTGCATACTGACACAGAGCTATACTTACATTCATTTCTAGATCACTATTTGCTTGGGGTTGCTTTCTTTTTGGACTCAGATTCAGACTATGCTTCTAACTGCCAAAATATGTATAACATTTTTTTTTTAAAATGTACTAATATTATTTTGTTTCCATGTTTAAAATGGTTTAGGTTTTTGTTGTGTACTTATCAGTACTAACACAGGGTTTTAAATGAATGAACGTGTTTGAATATGTTTGCTACTGTACTTAAAGGAAAAATGGATTCATTAAAGTTAACGTTAATAAAATTGAAAATGGAGTCTGTTTAATCAAACGTCCTGGAAACACAGCCTCATATACAATGCATCACAATTTTTGGACCACAACAACTTTGAGTCACCTGTGTATGTACTTGTGCGCTTTTAAAGTTTGGATTGGTGCCATGTTTCTTAGATAAATGAAAATTCCTCAGAAGTTTCTAAACACAAACAAATGAGTCTTAGCAATGAATAAACCAGTGTTATAACTTGACTATACTCAGATAGATAGCTATTGCAATACTGTATATTATAGACCTATACTTATTTCAGGGCAATTTAGGTTTTCACATAATGTATAGGACATTCAAATACTGTATTTCATCACTAGTTTGATTTAGCATTTTGTTTGTACTTTCGGCTGAAACAGATGAAAGTACAGTTTAAAATATGTGACTGTTGATATGCATTTCAAATCAAGTGTAGCGTATTTCACGCTCATATACAATGACTGTTCACAGTGTCAGCAAACAGTGCCAGGTAGAAGAGCTGCATCTTGTCAGTCATGGCTCTAAATAACTATGTAACAGAATATAGAGTGTAACTTCTGTGTGGTTACACAACATAACATTTCAGTGAAACTAGTTAATGAGTTAAATAGCTACTAAAAAGGCTTGGTTATTTTAATTGGCCTCTTAGATAACTGCATGAAAGTTTTGGAAAGTTCTTGTTAGATAATGTTGCTTTTTATTTTAAGAAGTAGATATGTTAATTAGCAAGTGAACAGCATGGAATTTACTATGCTTATTGCAGAAAAATTTGAATGTTTATAGTAAATTTATACGTTACATTTCTATTTATTAAAATTAATATGGCTGCCATCAGATCCCTAGCTCCTCAGAAATTTAAACTTTAAATTCTTAACTCTAAAACTAGAAAATGCAATCATCGAATGGCAACCAGGTCAACACTATGAGAAATATCAATATCATTATTTTATATTTGAATAATTGCAAAAACTTGTATTTGTTTGCACTAGGGGCTCTATTTATGAAATTAAGACAGAGAACATTAAACTATAATAAAAATGGCTATTTGTTCAGCACAGGGCTGTCTTTTCTCACCTGTCATGGGGATTGCTATTTCAGGATGGTGAGTCCCATAGACAACACTTATACTCACCCGTGATTTTCTTCTTCAGTGTCCGCTTTGGTTTCTGTCTTCTGTTCTGTGCATGCTGAATGCTTCACTGTACATGGAGGCCTATGGGCCTGATCCAGACTTAAGACTTAGGCACGTGTACATACACGTGCCTAAGTTGCGCACTACTAAGTATAAAGCAGTCCTGGCATTCCCCTCTCATGCACATAGCTTAGTTTACATGTTCAGAAACCTACATTAACTTTTCCTTGCGTATCGCTGGTCGTACGTATCACCTTGTCATACGTAAGTGCCTAATCCAGCCCATACTGTACAATTTAAATGCCCCCCTCCACCCACAATGCATATATTCGGCTTGTGTAGGGATGTCACACCCTATCATATTTAGTTATGTACAAGTTACATACGATCAGAGTTACGATGAGTAACATCTGCCGCATACATGCACAGTGCATTCCCACAGCCAGATTTACGCATGTCGCGTGCATAAATAGGCTGTCGGTATTAAGTGTGTATCAGGCTCTATGTGTAAAGAAGACCGGTGGCAGTCACGACTTGTGCAAAATATTGACAATGATAGTTAACACCATAAGATCAAATGTATCATTGTTCCACAGTTACAAAAAAAATATATATATTATGTTGACTGAGGTACCAGACTGACCCATGTCAGTCTAGTACCTCAGACTATGTGTAACATATAGTCACATGGGGCTGGATCCAGAACAGCATCCGTCACCCATAAAATGTCCGTCAGATGCCAAAAATAGCTACTGCGCATGCGTTATTTAATCTGAATCCTGGATTTTAAAGGAAAGCTGGGGATTAGGGCTACTGGCAACAACAGTGATATATTCCTCTTGAGCACACTGTATTACAACTGCTGCCATATTCCAGCAGTTGTTATAGTGGGCTTAATAGAAAGATGTCAATCACTGACATTCATCCTCCTTCACTGCAGCAGGAACCGTTTGGCTTTTTTTATGCTTTGAGAAGCTGTGCTCTGTGATCTGCACAGCACACGCAACATTGTTATGTCAAGCGAGCTGTGCTTTTCTGGCAAACTAACCACGTTTTTTTTCTTATTATTGTTGCCGGTAGTGGAGCAGTCTGTAGAAGATTTGTAGAAGGTGTATCAGTCTGAAGATTCTGGAGAGTATTGACAACTTGGTGAATTAATTAATGTGTGTGTATGTGTGTGTGTTGGGGGGGGGTTAATATAGGTTGTGAATGGAGGGAATTTTTAATGTGGGACCACACAATTTTGTTGCCCAGGGCCCCCCTTCACATCTTAATTCGGCTCTGAAGCCCAGGCAAAGCCATGTACTACAGCTAGTTTAAAAAAAATTTGCTCTAGGCAAAATTCACTGTCAGAAATATATTTTTTCTCCGGCCCATTGCTCAGTTGGTTGACTTTTATTTTTTCATTTACATTACTAAACTGCAACTGTTTGTTGCTTTTACTTTTGTACTTTTTTCTAGATTGTATTAACACATTTATGGGACATTAAGTACCAACACTGTGCATAACTGAAAAATGTACATTCATTTCAACACATCAGATATTCACCATTTTCTTAGTTATTAAGCTTCTGTTTTCAAATTACATTGCAAAATGTTATGCTTTTATAAAACAGTCTGTTAGATGGATGGAAGTCATTATTAACTTGCTTTTGAACATATGTGAATGATCATTCCAATCAACTTTTAAATAATTGCAGCATTATTTAAAAAAAAAAGTATATTGATTGACTATAAAGTACAAATGTTTATTGCTATAGTATAAAATTAGCTAATCTACAAATGACTTCCACTAAAACAAATGTGTAATATGTTTTATTGTTGGGATTTTTTAAATCATGGATGTTATTTACAAAAATTCTTTAATACAGTTTTTTATTTTCATATAATGCCTACATATTATGCAGTGCTATGCAGAGAATATTGAATGTCTTACATCAGTTGTTGAGTGCAGATTTGTCGATCAATCATCAGTGTTGATCTTCCGTTCAGCGATCTAATTGTGTTGTGAGTCTGTTCATTGAGAAAGTAAGCAGTAGAGAACAGTATTTGAAATAAGGATTTTAGCAGTCTTTGTAGGGAGGTTAAAAGAGTGACATACATGCATATTTGTGGGATAGATAGATAGATAGATAGATAGATAGATAGATAGATAGATAGAGTTACGGAGTCGGCTGCCGGGGCACGCGGTCTTTGCTATCAGTTGGATTTCACCAGGGCCCCTGATGGAGGGGATGGATTTGGCTGCGCCCCAATAACAGGTCGTGTCCTGTTGAACCAGACTCATGGGAGAAGGAAAAGAAACCCTAGATGGATTCCAGATGGTGAGGGAAGGCGAAAATAAGGAAGCGGGAAACAGACCGAAGCGGAAGGGACCGGCGGGTAACAAATGACACTGAACACGTAACCAGGGACGGCGGACGGAAGGTAAGTCACAGGACAGGACAAGACGGACTAGGGCTCGCATACACACAGACATACGGCAGGACCCCGAAGGGGCGACACAGACAAGCACTCCAGTGAAGATGAGTATCAATGGGAAGGAGGGTACACTAAGGAGAGAGAACTGGGAATTGGAACACAAGATTAAACAAGGCAGAAACAAGGCAAGGATAATGGGAGAGCAACGGTCAGATCACTAGACAAAAGCACTAGGCAAATGATATAGCAGACTACAGTACTGACAACTCAGAAACTGTAATCCGCGCCAGGGACTGGGAGAGAGAGATTCAAATAGAGGCTGCTGGTCACTGATTGGCCAGCAGCCAGAACAGGAGAATGCTGATAGGCTGTTTCCTACAAGCGGGGAATGGAAATGGAAGGTAAGCTGCCTGTCGGCAATGCGGGAGCGCCCGCGGGGAAAGGCAGACGGATGTAACAGATAGATAGATAGACGCTATAAGCAGAGAAATAGTACAAATTGTTTTTTTGTTTTTGCATAATTACATTCCTTCACCTTCAGTGGGCCCAATTCAATTAGCTTCACACCTGCGTTATTTGCGGTGCAAAGCTAATTCTGCTAATTTTTTGGGGAGACTTGAATGCGCACCCCATAGAGGTGCACATAAAAATAATAAAGAAAAAGAAAAAAGGATTTTGACTGATTTTAGGTACTGTAAATGGCTAGAAAAAGTGCACTGTAAGCTTTTTCCCGTCATTGCACTGAATTGAATAGGGCCCAATGAATAGCGGAATATGCAGTGTTACCCTTATCCTGAACACTGAGTCTACTAACCAATTTCTGATATCAATCTACAACTTCTATGTCAACTTTCTCTGGGTCACTTAAGAGAAGACAAATGGTAGTCTGGAAGTTTAATCCTTTTGATCAAAGCCATTTTCTTAAATGGGTGTGGGTCCCCGGTTAGAACGGCCCTATTTCGATGAAGCATTGCAATCGATCCACGGAGCACAGAGCTTTTGGTGCTCCGAAAAGTAAGTAAAAAAAGTCCTCCACTCCTTTCCCTAATTCTAATCCCAACCCTCCCCTCTCATTACCCTACCCTAAACCTCCTTTCCTGGCAGCATGACCCTAACCCTCCCTTCCTGGCAGCCTGACCCTAACCACAATCTCCCGCAGCCTGACCCTAATTGTCCCTTCCGTGAAGCCTGACCCTAACCCTCCCTTCCCTGCAGCCTGACCCTAACCCTCCCTTCCCTGCAGCCTGACCCTAACCCTCCCTCCCCTACAGCCTGATCCTAACCCTCCCTTCCCCGCACGGAGACGTTATTCACCTTTCCCTTGGTTCGGCGATAGCAGCGGCAGAGGGATATCGGCAACGGCGGAATTTGCGAATGTGAATGGGTGAAGTATGCCGATCAGCATACTCACCCATTCTAAAAAAAAAATTAGAAACTGGTAAGTATTCAAATAGGGACATCCGAAAAGGAACATTCAGATGTCCCTATTTCAGAAAAGACATGTTCTAACCGGGGACTGCAACCGTTCTTAAATATATAAGGAAAAATTCTACAGGAGCTCAAGGAATAGTCATGAAGTGTGCTATATTCCTTCTGTTACAGTAGCCACAGAGAACTCATAATTGATGCATGTCACAGTTGATTCCCACCCCTCTTGTGCTAGTTGTGTTTGCTTGGCTGTACATTAAATACTTTTCTAGCTACTTACATTTTATTGTTATCAGTGTGCGTTCAACCCCTTCACCCTGGACATTATTATAATGTGACCCTTGGTACGGACAGGACTTCATAAAATGGTGTGTATTATGGTGTTAAGGAACCACAGCTAAGTAAATTTAACCATAATTAGATTTACAGCTAACCTTTGCAATAATTAAACTAATGATACCACCACTTACTTTTAAAAACAGTGTGAAATAAGACAGACAGCTGAATAAATGTTGTTATACAATTTTTATCCTCATGCCTTCAGAAAAGTTCACTGGGTCACCTAGGCCTGTGTGTAATAACTATAGCATTGGCCGTGACTGAGCCTTAAGGTGGTCGAAAGCTTAGCTCTATTTATTAAAACTGGCACTGACTGAAAAATGAGAATTTGAACAAGGGACTCATCCAGAAACTCATTTTGTGTTTGTTTGTGGAATAAGGGAATACACTATTCAAGTGTTTACTAAGAATTAAACCTGTGCTAATTAAAAAAATAAACAGATACGATACATTAATAGTCCATTCACTCAGGAAAACGACTGACCTCACTTATATAAAAGAGAATGTAATTCCCTCTTGCTTTTCATTCCCTCTGGCATGGAGAGTTGTCCCTAGACATGTTAATATTAAATAACAAGCTTCTGTGCTGGAATATACTAATTTGTTTTGCTTCTGCTACGTTAATATTATTTTTTCCTTCTCAACAGCACTCTGTACATCAGCAGATGTTTAACCCTTGCCATAGAAGCTATAATATAGACAACCTTCACCTTTTACACTTTTTCAGCTATGAATACTTATATAATTCTAAGGGCTCCATTTACTAATAATGACGCAGTTATCCCCCCACATTTACTATTATATACCTCTCCGGCGAGGTCTGCAACGGTCTGCGGGGCTTTCACTGGAGACGTTCGGTCTCACTCGGATGAGCAGTTCTGGTGCCTACGCAGTGGCTATCTTTTTGGGCTTTAAAAATTTAAAGTCTCAAAAAATATAAACTACTGCGCATTTGCCAGTATTTTACTTCAGAGCAAGAGACTCGGAGCGCCGAGCAGGGTTAACTCCCACAGAGGTGCCCTGCACTTCTGATCACCTTAAAGTATTAAAACTTCTGTTCATCGAAAATTTCCTCAGTTATTAAGTAGATTGGTACAGAGAAATCTGTAGCCAGTTTTTTTTCTTTGGTAGATTTCAATTATCATACACTAATTCTAATGTAGTATGCTTAGATTATTTTATCTTTTGTAAAATTCTTTATATTAAGATTCCACTTTCCTTGTATATTACTAATTTATGCTTTGAAAATAATAGCAGTAATGTTTATGCAATTAAAAGTTAACTGGGAAAATTACTAAATTTGTTGTATATTATTATTATTATTATTATTATTATTATTATTATTATTATTATTATCCCATACTGGATTCCAGCTTTATGCACTCATCCAGTCGAATAATGATAATAGCAATAATAATAATAACAATCAAGCTAAATACCCCACTTTAACTAGTAGAGGATTTATAAAACTATGTTTAAGAAATATGATATCATTTCATATCAACAGCTCTACCCCAAATAACACAGTGGAAGACTTTGAAATGTTACAAGTATAATGAATGGTGTCTACTATTGTATCATTCTTTTCAAGTAGTTTTAAGCAAACCTTTGTTGTATATAGGAGCACTATGTGCTGTCTCCATAGAGGCTAATTACAGCTATGACATCAGCACTAGGCTGTGTTAGGGTGAGTACATACTGGGGCTTTTTCCGAAGATAATCTTTCCAATCACACAATCAAAAGACTGTTTCATCAGATATCTTATTAGTGTGTACTGTCCAAAGATCTCCTAATAGACACAGTGCACTCTTCCAAAATGCAAAATCTTTCCATGGTTGATCTGGCATATTAGGAGCTCCAAAAGATCAAATCAAAAGATCACAGGCAGTTTCATAAGCTTTTTGAGCATCCTTGGACAGTACACACTGGTAAGATATCTGATGAAACAGTCTTTTGATTGGGTGATTGGAAAGATTAACTTTCAAAAAAGCCCCATTGTGTACCCAGCCTAACTGAGCATGTGTGGTAAGTTCCTATCTTTTAGCTCCCTATATAAAATGCTGCACTGGAGTCCAGAGCTCATTCAGTCAGAGATTTTGTGAGAGATTCTGTCAGAGAGTGAGAGAATGACAGGAGATTCTGTGAGAGCAGTCTGTGTGAGACTTCTTCCTCAGCCTTGTCAGATTGTTTTATACCTCAGAGAAGTTACTGAAGCTGTTTGTTTTTCTTCTGTGAAACCTGATACCTCAGCTGCCGTTTTGTTGTATCCGGCATCTTCTACTCTTCAGTCTTGTTTATGAAGCTTGTTATATCGACATAGAAACAAATTTTTCTAAAACATCTAAACATCCACTTCATGAAATGCTGCTACACTGCTAATAATTCTAAATAATAAAAACTACATCAAACTCATTAAATATAAGTGAGTGATATTTACTAGAGAGAATGGCCCCGATCCTGAACTACGTTAATACGCCGGGCAGCAGCGTAAGATCGTCTAAAAAGACGATCTGCGCATGCGCAGGGCAGATGTTGCCCGGTGTAGCTACAGCAACGCCTGATCATGGATCGGTCCTCCGTAGTAGCAGCGTACTAACGCTGGAGGGGGCGTCCCCCAGCGTTACTACACTGCAGTTAGAGCGGGTAGGCAGGGGGAGGGAGGGTATTGAGGCTGGGAGGGCGGCGTTATCATATTTACACTCCCTTACGCCGGCTGAAGTTAGGGTGGCCTTCAGCCAACGTAAGTGAGTGTAAATACGATGGGGCAGGGGGAGTGTCAGGGGGAGTCCCACGATGTAACGCTGAGCGTTAGCATGCTCAGCGCTACATCGTAGGTCTGGATCAGGCCCAATGTCACCATAATAAATCTATATTTTTTTCTAAAACCTTTAACCAATGAACAAGAAGCTATAGTGTCAGTCTGAACAAATGAGCCTTTTTATTCAATGTATGAATGAGTAACCTGTCTTTATTCATAGAAAAGAACAGTAGTAACGGCAGTCCATGTTTTTAATTCAGCAACTTGTGTTTTGTCGGCAGGCTGACTTTTGATTGCTCCTATTAGGGATGTGAATAAACATGACCCAGGTTTTGTTAAATTATGGTTCTTTTGGTTCGTGCAAGGGTTATATCAACTAAAAGGTGAAAGGTGCACTGGTGATCATTGTGTAAACATGGAAGGGTCACAGAAGCAAATTATGCGACACAGAAACTTGGGTGTCAGTGTAATTGACTACATAATTACAACAAGTACATTCATATTTCTGGGACTAAACTCGCAGTAGTATTGACATTTGTAAAAATAAACCCTATCTCTACTTTTTAGAAAATTACCAATAAATAATGCTACATTAGTTTCAAGGGAAAGATAGTATAATAATACTAAAATACTGGTTTTTAGATTATATTTTAAAGTTATTATTGGCCATTATTTAATAAACAAAAGTGTGTGCTGTAGGACCAAAAACATTCTTCAAACAATCACACAGCTCTAGCTTTTGGTTAAGGCTGTATTTCAAACAATGGAGCTGATACAGAGTCAGGAGTATCTGCTCAAAAAGGTGCAATACTGAGATCAGTGAAACTGTGTTAACAGTTTGAAGGGTGCAAATAATTTTTTTATATTTTTTGCTTGCAGGGAAAATACTGGCTAGTTTTGCTTATTCTATTGATTGTGTTTATTTATTGAAATTTTTTTTCACATATAAGAAAAAACAAAAAAAATTCAAATACTCAAGAATTCCCCAACCCATCCACTACTCAGTACAAATTAGATTGGAGGTATCCATAAACAATATACAATACAGGTATGTAAATTATGTATAAACAAAGGATTTATAATTTATCTTATGAGTAACATATTTGACAATAAAAAAAAACAAGTTAAGCTTGGCATGACAGTGCTACTATATCAATTAGCATTCAAGCGGCATCAGGTTATGATAAAACAAAGAGCAGCCAGTATATAAGCCTTAGACTAATATATGAGACCCCCTGTTAGCACTTGTAACAGTAGAGAGAGTCCTACTCTAAGGATCTTGACCATCACCCATCCATATTCTGAAAGGAAACTCTATTCAGTGGGACCAAAATTTTGTGAAAGGTTGACATAGATTTTGATTTAGAGTATATGATCTTATCATGGTTCATGATCGAAATAACAAAAGCAATATATTTTGTATAAGAGGGCCGATCTGCTGCCATCCATGTTCTGGCAATAATTACCAAAGCCAGAGAAGTTAGGAACTTGACATATTAAAAAATGATAATAAAATAATTATCTTCTAGGACCTTTACCAAAAATGAAAAAATTAATGTTTTAGTATTCAAGAGTGGAAGCCTCTGAGCCGTATCTACTACACTATCCCAGACCCTCCTGTAGAAGTCCTGAATTAATGGACAGTCCCAGACTAGGTTCCAAAAATCTGTATCCACCACACGACATCGGACACAGAATTACCTGTCAGCCCCATTTCATATAATTTAGGGGGAAAAATTATGCTCTATGGAGTATAAAAAAGTGGTTTTGCTGGAAACGGATATATGCCATAGCATATTTAGTACTGGTCAAAATTTGTTTCCATTCCTCATCTGATAGTGCACCAATATCACCCACCCACTTTTCACAAAGGGCTAAGAGGTTATTCATCCAAACTTGACTCAGCAATGATGAATAGAGATATAAAATTGTCCAAGGACAATGGCGTAGATCCAGAACTCTGTTTGCAATACGTTTCCTCGCGTAGCGTATTTACGCGTACATACCTTCTATACACTCCCCTTGGCACACCACCCCTTGAATGTACATATTTTGTCCGAGATCCGCTTTCCAAACCCTATCTTAAGTTTTGCCCACGTAACCGATGTCATGCGCTCACGTACGAATGTGCAACACGTATTTATGCAGCTAAGCACGCCCATACTGTACGCTTTAAATACAAACCCCCGCCTACATAGCGTATTTCAGACGTATTTTGGACTCACGTAAAATTGGCACGCCCACATGTAAGGATTTACGTGACACATACGTGAATGGCCCATACGTTCCCATTTATGCTACATTACGGAGCGTATTTTCTATGGTGCGCATGTGCAGTACTTACTAAAATGCGATTTTACGTCTCTGCCACGCGTAAATTTGCTCACAAGCGTTGTTCTGGATCTGGCCCAATGTGATTAGATCAGTGGAGGCTTGAATCATCACTGGACCCCTACCCAACTGAGCCTCCAGGGCGTGTCTAAATTGAAGATACTAGGCCGTATTCAGAGATCCGTCTGGCGATCATGCCGCAAATATATGCACCTATGGAGCAAGTCGGAGCAGGTTATACCCACCAAAAAAGTCCCGGGCGGACCTAAAGTTAAACCTGCATTGACTTGCCCTAACTAACCGCACTCACTTCTGATCTTATGTGTCTTAGGTGCGGATATTTGTGGCCCTATAACTGTAAGTGCGCCCACATCTAAATGCTTCCCCCGCCCATTTCTATGCAAATCCTTCGGTGTGTATATTTCCATCGCACTTAGGTGCAGATTTTTCCTCGCTTGATTCACAAGTCTGTCCCTTAGGCATTTCCGATCTTATCCTCTACGTTGACTGCGTATAAAAGTTACTAGGCACGCGCAGTTGATTCGCAATTGATCCGATCCTAAAAATACGCACAGAACTTTAGTGAAAAACGGATCTCTGAATACGGCCCACTTATACAGACAATTGTTAGGAAACTCCTGTTCTTCTTTTAGGTCCAAAAAAGTTTTTAAAACCCATCTTCATATACCTGTCCCACCGCCCTTATCCAAATCAATCTCCCAGGGAGAAATCTCAGTTCAGTAAAAGTGGAATTCGACCACAGAGGTCGGATCGGATCTAACACATTGTCAACCAACAATTTACGTTCCATATCATAAACCACCAGCACCAGTCACGGAAGCTCCTCCTGCCCTTGTTTTCAAAGTGCCCAGGATACCCTGACCCCCTCATCCTTTGGCAAAGCTAGACCATCCATCTGACTTGGCCTAGTTAAGGTCTCTAGTGAAATTCTATGAAATATTTGGTTTATTTCAATTTATCTTTAGGCCACAGTAACCCCCAAAGGTTTCAACCATCTTTAGAAGGAAGGGCCAACCTTGCCATAAACAGCAGCATTTGATCTTATCAGAAACAATGCCTGCCTGTAAACTGGCAATCTCATCACAAGATCGAATATGATTTACCCCCTTGTCCAAAATTTCTAGAATATGACGGTGGGACTGTTCTCCCCTTGCCAAGAAAAGCCATATATGCTCCTCCAGTATCTGCCTGATAGTAATTTAAGTGTCCTGTGAACGGAAGGCGATGCCTAGGTTTGGCAAAAAGATAATCCGACTACTCCCTCTGCAACCAAGCCTGTCTATCTACAGGCATGTGCAAATGCACATAAAGTGCTTTGTGACGCCTACACTCCCTCTTCAGGGACTCCTCCTCTGCTCTGTGAAATTTTTTAATGCCATCTCTACGTTTAATGATTGTACCACGTAGTACTGCCTTAAAGGCTTCCCATAGCACAGTGGGGTTCGATGTCTCTTCATTGTCCCAGAAATAATTTTCCTAATCCGAAACTAAATCTGAACCTGATCACAGCAGCCCCAACTAGAACGGATTTAATTTCCAAAATCTCTGACCCTTGTCCTCCCCAAGAGCAATATCCAACCCTACCGGTGAATGATCAGAGACACCCGGGGTGAGGTAATCGATGGAGAGCACCTAAGGAACTACCTAAGGATCTAGAGGTAAGGATCAGGTCAATGGGCCGGATCCAGAACTACTACTCTTAAAGACCGCATATACACAATCTACGTAACAAAACGATACATAGATTACGTACAATAGTTACTACGCATGCGCAGTAGCTATCTATCATCAAATTAGTTCTGGATCCAGCCCAATAAGGGAAAGGGACTGTCTAGAAATCGAATGACAGGAGTATTGATGGGATCCAGGATTTCTCAACCTCCAGATATCAATCAAACCCAAGGTGTCAAGGAACTTAGAGAATGAGGTAGTAGAGGGGGATATATATATGAGGGGATCACCCTCCACCTGTCCAAATCCACATTCAAAACATTATTAAAGTCCCCAAAGCAAAGTATCTAGGGAATCATCAATAAAAATAGCAACTTTTTTCAAAACCTCATGAGAGTATGGAGGTGGAATATAGATGCCCAGAAGCAATATCGGAACAGGATCATGGGTGCCCCATGTAAATACATATCGACCATTAGGATCAGTTTGAATTGTGCATTGAGTTCATTTTTCTTGCTTTTTGATAAGGATTGAAACCCTGCGGGAGTGGGCAGTAATTGTAGAGTGGTAAGCCCAGCCTACCCAATGCCTCTTAAGGGCTAACAAGCAGCCCCCTGTCAAGTGTGTTTCCACCAAACAAGCTATTTCTACCTTTTCCGAATTTGGTTAAGCACCAAGGATCTTTTGATCTTGTCATTCATTCCCCTAATATTCCAACACCATAGTCTCAGTGTGCCCTCCATTTTACACAGAAGGTTATTGTAAACAGGAGTTTGTTAATATACCACAGAATACTTATTATGCAGCTATATAGTGCCCATTGACCTGTCCAAACGCCCCATATCTGGGTATGCAACACCACCATGCCCTCAAGTGAAGCAATATAAATAACCAGATTAATAGAATACCTGCAATACTGAATACTGTAGTGTGCCAGATAC
>WWET01000521.1:385854-430548 GCA_011038615.1 Limnodynastes dumerilii
ATAGATAGATAGATAGATAGATAGATAGATAGATAGATAGATAGATAGATAATTTCTGAAGAAACCCAATAGGGATAAAAAAGTTTCTCCCTACTAACGTGTCTTCCTACTAATCCAGCAAAGTGAACGAGTGTCCTTTGTACATTGAGAACGGATGACATCCAGGAGAGTGATTTATAGTGTAGTGTGAATATTACTATTTAAGGACCGGATGCAGATTTATGAAAAGAGGATGTTTTCTGATTTTTGCATTACAGAGCATACAGATCAGGGTTGCCGACTCTCCTGGAATATCCGGGAGACTCCCGAAATTTGGGCAGGTCTCCCATTATCCCGGGAGAGCCGACAAAACTCCTGCAAGCCCCACCAGCCATCAATTATTACTGTAATCCCTAGCATTTCTACCGTCTATCCCATGAAACGCTGGAGATCACAGGAGTGATTGACAGGGGGTGGGGCTAAATGATGCAATTTGCATAAATCACATCATTAAGCCACGTCCCCTTGTAAAAATCCAGATACAGCCCTGATACAGATCCTGGGACCATTTCTGGTATGTGGCCAGATGCAGAAAGTGCATTTGCTATGTGGAAGGCGGGCCTGGTAAAAGAAGGGGGGGGGGGAGAATGGTAATAGCTGTCCCAGGCCCTGAGGTTTTTAGGGGCCCTGGTGATCCACCACTGTACCATAAACTGTAGATAGACTTAAGTCTGTTCTTAAGTCTGTTCCTCAATGAGCAGCTGTCAGTGAGAAATGGCTATCTGACTCATCACTAGCTGCAGAGAGAAACACAGGAGAAATATACAGTCCTGCACCCATGATGACTCATTCACACACTGTGAGAACAACTTTCTCTCACAATGTGCCATGTGACCCCCACCGGGTGCTGGACTGACGACATTCTCCTGCTTCTCTGACCAAAGACTGAACTCTGAGATAAACATTGTAAGCTTAGAAATAGTCGGGAGTCTTTATTTTTTTTTATTTATTTGCAACTACAAACAATTACCATTTGGTTATTAATACCAAAACCATTACTGTAAAAATAGTGATGAACCTTCTTTATATTTTCTTCATATAATATGGAAAATGGAATATTTTGCACAGACTTTTCATCTCTATCACAAAGCTCTTTACTCTGCAATTCTTTTTAAGCACTTTAGAGAATGTCAGCTTTCCTTCAACTGTATAGCTAACAATAAAATTTTAGTGTATTAAAAGTTAATTTATGGCACTTGTTGGCCTTCTGGTTTATTAGCTATGCAAATGAGCAACAGTTAAATGATTATCAGCAATGTTATATACCTCAATGTTTACATGTGCTGTGTTAAAATGATATAGATGTTCAAACCAACGGAACATAAAGTTAATTGTTCATTAAACAAAATAGAAAATATATTAACAAGTGTCCTAGGAAAGAAAAATACTGGGCTTTGCTTATTTTGCTTAGTTCAGACAAGATGTAAGGGCGCATTCTGTAGCCAAGGAGCTGTGTTTCATGGCATACGTGTTTGTCTACCAGTTTTACTTCAGAGCATATAATGTAGCTCTATCTGCTGGATAAATTGATATTTCTGTTATAGGTTTTATTCATGTGTTTGGAAATATACATTTTAAACCTTGAAAATAAATTCATGCCTCACTTCATTTTAAGCTAAGCTTTCTTGGACAATACTGAATAATTGGCTGAGTTTGTTGGATAATGTTGTGTATCAGAATACCAGCATACAAAAGATCTTGCCAAGACCTTTCAAGCGTTCACATTGTCCTCTGCTCCAAAACTTCTGTGTTTCACATGTTGAGTCATAGGTAATTTTTTTCTTACACCGAGGAGAAGCAAACAAATACGTGCATATTACTTTTAATTAAATCACAAAGGGCTTGTGCTTTGTCAACCTTCTATTGAGGGAGAGAGTATAAATGCTGGATCTTGGGTTCGGTAAAATGCAGCTGTTTGTATCAGGTCATGCTTTACTCATAAGTATTGAAGAAAGACATGCTGTCCTTGCTATCGGCAGCCAGGGATATTAATAGTCAACACTGTATTATATATTGTTTTGTAATAATTATAACAATAAATTATGCTGGAATTGAAAAAGATGTTAAATTTTATTTAGTTTGTAAATAATACAGACACTCCTTAAACATTTATCATCTCTGCACCATTTTACTAACATTCTTGTCTGTTGTGGACGGTCATTGGCTGGAAATCTGTTGATGGTGGGAAGAAAATGTTTTGTGAAAATGTTTTAGGGGTTGCAGCACCATATATCCACTAGAATGCATGTAATCCCCTTTTACAGCTCCATCAGTTTATATTTCAAAATGTCATTGTGGTTTGGCTACATCATTTGGCCAAGGTAATACAAACTAAAACCATTACACCAAGACTATTGCTATTCCTACAAAACTTTACACACTGAAGTGTGACATTTGGGTTTGTTCAGACTGGAACTATTGTAAAATAAGCCAATGGTTTTAGTACTCTGTCTAAAAAATAGATTGACAATAAAGTGCACTGAGGCAAAGGATTTGCACCTATTGGACTACAGTAACTATGAGCGTTTTTCTGCAGGTGCAATCACACAGCTAGAATTATAGAGGTCATTGATCTCTGTCTTAAGTTTAACATCTGTAAAAACATTTACATTACTAAAAGAAGGCATAAAGATTGGACAATAAAGAGGAGTCAAGGCAAGCTGTGGATCTTGAATTTATAGTTAAAAAGGCTCAAGTTAATAAAAGAGTGGCTTATGTTATAATGCTAATGTACCTTTTGTTTTCAGACAACACAACCTGTTAAGAGAGTAGAGTATCTTATGGCAGTATGTGGAGCTGCCTTCAATGTGAGATTGACAGTTAAATGAAATGCAGAGTGGCTTATGCTATTATGGGCCGGATCCAGAACTATGTCCGTCCATAGACGGCCGTAATTCAATGAACAATAGCTACTGCGCATGCGTAGTAGCTACTGTACGTAATCTGCGTATCGTTTTGATACGTAGATTGCGTGCATGCGGTCTCCAACACAGGGGTGTATCTATAAATCTTTGTGTGTATATCATTTATTTCTCATTGTGTGGTGCCTCCATCAAGTCTTCTTTGTCTGGGAATATATAGACGTGGATATAATGACCACCAGGGGCGATTTGGGGACCCCCTGTAACCACACACACTTCACAAACTCTGACACACAATAAATTCTCTTTTATATGAAAAAAATATTTACTTTGTCAATTTATATTTGAAACAGCTTTACCATTAGAAAATAAATAATAATTTAGTAACTATTTATAATATACTTCTCAAATGATCTTTATAAACTAATCCTAACGCACTTTAAAATATTTATATCCAACACACATAGATAGATAGATAGATAGATAGATAGATAGATAGATAGATAGATAGATAGATAGTAGATAGATAGATAGATAGATAGATAGATAGATAGATAGATAGATAGATAATATAGACCATATCCCATTAAATTATTTTATAATAACTTTAATTTTATAACCTATAACCTAATTCTAAATTACTCTCATCACTAAGAATAAATATTATCTTATTATTATTATAATACACGTACACTTTTTGGTCCACAGTAAAACAATGCACCTCACTCCTTGGCCAGGCTGTCGTTGGAGCACTTAGATTATCATTGGCAGCTACTTCCCCCTTAGTAATGTCTCCCTTAGTAATGTGTAAATTTATAATCTCCAGATTGGTATCTCCATTACACCTATGCTGCAGATGACATATTTTATAGATATACGTATCTCAGTGTCTTATCCAGAGGGTTTCCTCCTGAAGATGATGTCTCTCCCCTCAGACGCTGTTTCTTCACATACAATTCTCTTGTATTATAAACTATAAGTGGATGAGCGCTTGGTTGACTAAAAACCACTTGATATACCTCCTAAACGGGGTGTGTACATACACTCCTACTGGGATACAAAGACAGAGAAAAATAGAAAGCTGTGCTTGTCACTAAATAAAAAAATGTATTACAAAAATAATAAATAAAAAACAAAACATAAAAATTGTTGCAACTCTAAAAACTGTAAATGTAATTTATTAACAATGATTAAAACATATAAAATATATGAACATACTATATACCATATAAATATATAACATAAAAAGGTAAATTAATGTTGGTATATTGCATCTAATGACTGTAAATTGATTATAGCTTGGGAACATTAATACCTATGTAGTATTCTCCTTATATGGATATAAGAATATACTCAGAGCGGACTAGATGCAAAAGGTCATCAATTGGGAGATGAATAGATGATATTTTCTCCAACTATTACAAGTTGTAAACTAATTTGTACTAATTTTTGCTTATATTATGTATAAATTTCTATTAGGGTTTTAGTCATTTCCAATTATTTATTTCTTTAAATATTTAATACCTTTTTATCTTCTATTTATACAATTTGACATGAATTGATCACTTACCCATCATATTTTCTATATATTGTTTGCATTTTATTGTGATTAGATATATTACATCATACATTTTTGGTTGTTAGTACAGAGCCTTTATTACTCCACCCCTATTGTGTATGATACATTACAGTATAAGCTATCTAAATTTCCCATATGTGCTTTATAGAGTGTGCCATCTCCTGACCCCTAATATACCCCACATGTATTACATGTGGAGTATATTAAGGGCCTGGAGATGGCACAGCAATAGTTAAAACACTTACCTGGTGGATGATCCGGCCAGGCGTCTCTCAGGGTGTGGAGCTGCACGCTGTGTTACTCACACACGCATGGCGCCAATGTAAACGCTGATAGGAGCTGCTGCGTTTGTGCAGCAGCTCCATATACGGCATCCACAAGCAGCAGCACACACACACAGTGCCGGAACTCATGGAGATAATGGGGCCCACAGCCACCACCACACCAGCCATTACCGCAGTGTCAGGGACGGATTTTGGGTGGCCACGGCTCCCTGCGGGAAATCCGGCCCTAGCACTGCGGTAGTGACTGGTGCAATGGTGGCTGTGGGCCCCATTAGCTCCATGGGCCCCGGTGCCTTGCACCACCCGCACTGCCAGTAGTTCCGCCTCTGGTCTGCAGTCACAAGTATTGTGTTGTCTTTTGTATACAGTTCTGCATTTTACATGTGTGTTTTTGAAAAATTAACGTTAAACACTGTAGATATGTTCCTATATCTTCTTTATTATATCTTTTATATATCTTTAATATTTTTGCAGGTGAGTAACATGGCTTCTTGCAACTTTGTTATATGTTTTGTTTCGCTACCTTTTAATTTGTTTGAACACTTACTTTACATTACAACACCTGGTATGAAAATAATCTAGAAAAGTATGTTATTCTGCTACAATTTACTGTTGTTAATTTATTTCCATTCTAATTGGGGTTTTGTTTCCAGACACTGCACATTCCAAAACCTAGGAAGAGGGTGATGATGTTTAGGACCATTGTCAAACCCCTTTATTGCACTCTTTTCTTGCATATAATAGGGAAGCGCATTAGCGGCTAGTTAATAGACAAAGCCTGTTTGCAAATATAGGGGACATTCTCAGAGACCACTACAGTTGTCAGGATGCTCAATATTACAGGAGATAGTTCAGTTGCAGAAGTGGAAGTGGTTCCTTCACCACTGTCTAGCAATAACCCAGTTATTGGAAACATCACCACTGCATAATTTGACACAAATGGAAACAACAGCCCCCTCCTTCCTCTGGTATTGTTGAAACATATTTGTTGGATTACAACAGACCCTCCTTCTCCTGTCATCTCCAGCCATTTGATGCACCTGCACCCTCCCTGTTGAACCCCCTGCCACTGTTCCTTCATCCACCACCACCACCACCACAGAGAATGGCCACAAGGAGACAATCACAAAAAAAATATTTTGACAAAACCTGCTTCAAAAAAGCTTAAAAGTAAGCTCAAAGTAATAGTTGTCATGTTTTTTTTTTAAAGTAAACATGTTACATTCTCCCAAAACTTAAACAATCAAGTCATCCTTGGGAGCAATCTGGTCATCCTCATGTTATGGTGCCCTGCTACTCAGCACAATATTATAACCACAAGAAATCCTACCACACCACGCATCCTGACATTGCATCTATATTTTGCCATATTGCAGCATTACAAAGGAATCAAAGGCAGGGAAATGTGTTATAGATACTTCTGAGTAGCGAGGCATCTCATACAATCTAAGGACCTGATTCACACTTAAGAATCTGTGTATTTTTAAGTGGTTATATTTAAAGGGATACACTGCGTATGCGTAGTAACCTAATATATGTAATTTACGTAGGACTTAAAAACAGGATGGCTCTGAATCACCATTACAAACCTATTTCTTCTAGGTTCTTAGTGATTTAAGAAGGAAGGGGCGTGCCGGGAAAACTTAAGAATGAAGATAAGAAGATTGGGTGGAGGGAGGCATTTAAATAAGGAAATCTGGGCGCGGTTAGGCAGAAAAGTTCTAAATTAGTCACCGTACGCACACAGCTAACAACCTAAAGATAAGTTAGCCCTATGGCATTCGTAAGTCGGTTAAGAAGCTGAAAATCGGGGTCGTGTCAGGGAAGTCGCCTTGCTGCTATTTGCGTATAATAAAGAACCTAAATCCTTCTTAAGTGTGAATCATGTTCTAAATGTTCATGGAATAAACATGTTTTAAAATATAATGGTAGCAAAGCTATACATGTTCCATCAACTGCCTGAAGCAATTGCTATTTGATTAGAAAAAGGTCTTCCTTACCTATGGGCAGATGGATAATGTGGTCCTATGCAGGGCCCCCGCCGAATGACTGTTGTCATTGCAGCAGTGACAGCAGTCATTTGGCATAGGACGAAGAAAAAGTAGGACCTTTTTTAAGGTCCTTGAATTTTGATTTGCCGCAATATTTATAGGTGAGTAAACTCACCCCTTGTGAGTGAATCTAGCCCTTAATAGTAAAAACTTTTTTGATTATCTTTATTTTTTCTAATGAAAAGTAAAAGTTTGGAAAAAAACCCCAAAAACATCAGTGACGGAATACTTTGCATATCACTATTATATACACAAGTGCACAAAGGGCCTGATCCAGACCTACACTGGCTGGCGTTAAGCCAGCCAGCATCTGCCTGGCGTAGCTACGTCCGTAGCAGTGCCGTAGTAACGCTGGAGGGAGCATCACCCAGCGTTACTACGTTCAGGTTAGTGTAGGTGGGTAGGGGGAGTTAGTTTAATGAGGGAGGGAGGGGTTAGCGGGCATACGCTCCTGTGTGAGCGTATTTTACCTTGCTTAGGCCGGCTAAAGTTAGGGTAGCCTTCAGCCGGTGTAAGCGAGGAAATATACACTCGCACAGGGGGAGTGTCGGGCAGAGTGCACGCCGATACTCTGCACAGCGCATCGGTGTAGGTCTGGATCAAGCCCAAAGAGTATAATAATTCATGATGTGCAAACACGCAAACAATGAGGGAGTCATAGTGCGCAGGAGCCAAGATGGAGTTTCTGTCAATGAAGATTGATAAAAATACATAATTACATAGCTAAGAGAACAAGGTGCAAGGGAAAACATTTTATATTTTAAATTAAGCCTTTCAGTATACACTAGATTTTACCAGCCAATGTAAGGGTTGTGCCACAGGACTATAGATAATTATATATTCCAGTGACGTCCACCAATAGATAAGCGCAGAGGGACAATTTTTTTAGTTGATGATGCCCCAGAAAGGGGCTGTCCATCAAGCACACAAGTTGTGATAGGTTGCTCCAAGTCCACCAGAGGAATCTTGAGAGGTGAAAGCCAGGTCATCGTCCAAGAAGTTTGCTACGGCTCTGCTATCAACAAAGGCTGAAAGATGAAGATGTAGTCAAACTGGAATAATAAGGTAATTTTTGGAGGAGATTAAGTGGACCCCCTCCAAATCAACCCAGGTCACTATCTGTAGAGAGCTGAATAATTCCACTGGATTTTCAGTTGCCCAGTGCCTTAACTAAGCACATAATTCCTACATAGATCCTCAAAACTAGCAGGTAGACTGGAGCTTGGTCTCGGCAGTCTCTGTACGGTCTATATCATCATCCAGGAGACCAAGAACTTTGAAGAAAGAAGTCACAGACTGCCGTTACGGATATTCATCAGGGAGATTGAATGCATAGGCTTGCGGATCGCTCTGGAGGAGTGAGATGATAAACTCCACATACTGTTGTTCACTTCCGGATGGATATGGTGACTGCTGAAAGTAGAGCAAGCAGCTATTTTTTTAATTGACTGTGGCTAAAGCTCAAAGTGCAGCAATCATTTCTTACTGGACCTTGCTGGTCAATGCTTGGACCATCTGCCCTAGGTTGGAGACCTCGATGATGAAGGCATTGATGGCGTTGGTCATAGAGGTTTCCATACCCTTTCCAAGCGAATTTTGGCTGGTTGTAATGTTACATGTTATGAAGAGTGGGTACCTCAACCATGGCGTGGAGTCTAACTAGAGCTTAGTTTTCACTAGAGCCCCTGTGGTGGGGACAGGCTGAGCTGGAAAACACCTAGCAGGTGGCAGCCCCTGGAGACGACACCCGGAAAGAAAATGGAAACAAAGAGAGAGAGAAGGGAGAAGTAACAAGAAGAGAGAGCTAGAGGGGATCAACTCTAACAAACAACACAGAAAGATGGATGGAACAAATGAGGCCACATGTGCACACACACGCACAAAGGAGACACCAAGGGATGCCAACCAATTATAACCAGAGAAATGGGCTAAGCAGGGACAGTGGGAGACATATAGTAATAAGGCTGGAAAACACTATGATAGAGGCAAGGGATAACTGGAGCAGAGGCACTCAAAGATCATGAGAAAAAAGCACAAGGCGAAAAACAAGAGCAGAGGAAACAATTGGCTGGAGTCTCGTCAGTAATTATAGCAGCCAGAAGGCCATAAAAGAGAGGGAAGGGCGCGCCCACTGTTCATGGTGCAGAAGCCTGCAGCAAATGATTCTCCCAGAGGCACTGGGCCAGTTGCGAATAAGGTAACAACTTACATGTCACCACGATTAGACTGGTGGCATGTAATAATAACGGATTCCATGCTTTAGCCTCCATTGCAGAAGCTAACATATAGAATTTGCTATCCAGAATTCTATACCCCTGCATTTCCCTTACATGAACGGTCCTTCCGCATGCAGACCCTTACCTTAAATATTCTGCATGTGGAAGGGAATGTACGGAATGTTGATTCATAAATAAAGGCTTTGTAATGCCCTTATTAAATGACTACCATTCTGGATCCAAACCACAATACGAATGTCATACGTATGCTGAGTGGTCTGGCTCCTGGTGCAGACACTGAAGTTTGTATGGAATTCTAAATCAGATGGATGAGGTCCAATGCAGAATTACTTGCATGCACACTACATAATGACAGGCTATTTCTGTACGTGTCGTACAGAAATAGCCTGTAATTATGAAGTCTGTGTCACAGCATGTAGCACTTACTTCTGTTTCTGACTCCTGTCTTCTGGCGCCAAGTTCCGGCATCCTCCGGTGCATGGGCGCTGCCATGATGGATTCTGTTACCTCATGCACCCCTGCCAACCGGAGTACAGCATGACCAGGCTGTCCAATTATGGTCATGGGCGCTCTATTTCAGTCTGCAGCAGTGTAACCTGTGCCAGAACAACTTGTTCACTCAAGGTGTCTGGTTGCTTCTCAAGTAGCGCTGCAGCAGTTCTCAGTGAAGCCTGTCAAATCAAGTCTGTCCAAATTTAAGTACAAGGCCAGTCCTAGTCAAGACCAGTCCAGGTCAAGTCCAGTCCCGGTCAAGTCCAGTCCTAGTCAAGTCCACTCCAGGTCAAGTAAAGTCCAGTCCTGGTCAAGTCCAGTCCAGGTCAAGTCCAGTTCCAGTCAAGTTCTAGTCCTGGTCCAGTTCATATCAGGTCAACTTGTCAAGTCCAGTTCCAGTCTTGGTCCAGTGCAGGTCAATTCAAGATTGTCCAGTCCAGATCCAGTCCTTGTCCAGTCAAGGTTAAGTCAAACTTGTCAAGTCCAGTTCCAGTCCTGGTACAGTCCAGGTCAAGTCAGGCCTATTCAAGTTATGTCTAGTCTAGTCCAGTACTTGTATCATCTTACCCATTGAAATACCGCCAATAGCGCATCAGCAAGTCATTTTTTTAGCCATCCAGCTTCATTATTCCGCGGATCCACTATCCCAGAGCAGGTACCTTAACCTGTCAGTCCATGAGAGTCTGGATCTAGTCCAAAGGGGATATACTAAGTAATAAAGAAATAGATAAGAAGAGATGCCCTATTTGATTTTGATTAAATAAGATTATTCAGGGGGTTATGTAATTAGTTTCAGTTGTATCAGTGCCAACACTATTTTAATAAACAATATTGCTATATAGAACTAAATACCACCTTGAATTTTCCTATTTTGACAAGGTACCCCATTAGGGTTAGGTTGCGGAGGAGAAGGTTAGAGTTAGGGTACAGAGAGAAGACGTTAGTGTTAGGCTACAGGTAACAGAGGGTTAGGGTTAGGAGAGGGTTAAGGTTAGGTTCTGTTTCTCTGCATTTTGAGGTGCGTATGATATTTTTGGTGTTCTTTAAAGTAATTTATAGTGTAATGTATATGTGTGTTTTTTTGTGAATTACAGACATTGGTTAGAAATAATGCTTATCAATAATGGTATCATCAGACATGACCTCCTTGGATTGGGCCTTTGTCATGTCAATATCAGTTATGAAGTTTTAATTGGGTAAGCATTTTTGTCTGCAGAGTATTTCTAATTAAACTTTTAGTAGCGTGTGCAGGCAATTGGTCAAAATGATTTTAGAAACAAGTGCAGGTTATAGGCCTAAATATGGTAGTGGAGCGTGCAAGGTAAAGTTTAGAAGCTGATGAGCAATGTGTGCAGAAAAGTGGTCAAACAGAATTTATGAAGTAGAAGTAAAGGTGGCAATTTGCGTTACTGAAAATAATATTTGTCTATGCTGTTTTTTTTTGCATAACTAAATGGTAATGACACCTAAACAGTTCTAAGGATTATCTGACATACATGCACAGAGACACCCTTCCGCATGCGTATAAGGAAAGTATATGATGTGTTAATGGAAGGTTAAATTAAGTGACAATTCGTTTTCATACAGTCATACAGTCAGTATCACATTTTTACAGGGTTAATTCAGGTGAAAGCAACAAAAAATATGTATAGAATGTTATTGCCTGCCACTATGTTCTTTATACTAAAATAAAAATAAATCTGTCACAAAAAAAATAGACACTAATAATTAGATAATTTTTTAAACTAAATGAAAGATTGAGGTTGTTTTTTTTCTATAAGAATGCAGTGGAAGGGCTGGATCCAGACTTAAGTAAGTGCTTGGAATTAGTTACTCCTGGGATAAACCATGTTGATTCTTTGCATGCAGGGATATATCTTTGAATTGCTTACTGCACACAGATACTGACCATCTTTACTATCACACTTATTTAGACTTAGGATAGGAAACATCACCTCTCAACTCTAATACTGTTTGCAACAGATGAAATATAACTCCCCTGCAATCAACATGGTTTATCCCAGAGTAACTAATTTCAAGCACTTACTTAAGTCTAGATCCAGCCCGAAGTGTTTAAACTTTTAAATTCAAATAATATACAATATATTGTTTTAAATTCAAATTTTTAAACATTTTACTATAGAGATATGTGTTTAACTTGGACATGACCCCTAGCAAGTGCAAATGTTTTAATGTATCTAGAGCCCACTTCTGGCCATGCTTTGATGTGGATTGAGTGCAGTTACAGTGATTCGCCCAGCCAGGTCATTGACTGCTTACTGTTCCCATCCCCATGGAATACCCTTCAGCATGCAAGCCAATACTCTGCCATTTGAGCTTATGCTTGGATAGGTACCATATGTGTCCATTTTGGTTCGGAGCATGGACACTAACAACTCACACAAAAATACATAGCGCCAGCTGACATAGGCTCAGATCTGGATTGGGGGCAATGTCATCTTCACTTTATCAGACAAAGTAATTACAAATTAATTTCACCATCCAATGAATACAATATATTTATTTCTTGTAAAAACATGCACCGAACTATGTATATTATAAATGATGTCTCAAGATGACTCCTTGGTATTATAAAAGACAGACACTGTCATTAGTTATTAGCTTCCCACAACCTTATTGCTCTTGGACACATTATTAGAACACAAATACAAATGTGTTTACTTATTTCATTTTGGTTTTAATTTAAAAAGGAAATACAGTAGTCCGGAAAGTCAAGCTTGATTGACATATTTATCAGCGTGAATGCCGTGTGAGTGACTTGTGTGAATTCTCGTAGTGTCAGGATCAGCATTGTATAATATTGATGATAGCCATGTCATCTTTTCAGCCAGGTCATCTTTTAAACTATTGTTCATTGTCTTATAATCAGTAGATATTCTTTTCTAAAAAGAACCATTTCCTTTCTCATGCACCTTGTTTTTCCTGAAATAGTTTTGCTGTTTCACCCATGAGATAAAAATAGATATCGGGATATCAGTAATGTACAGAGTTGTTTTAGTACTTAAAAACCAAGACAATATTTGCTATCTCAGAAGAAAATTGTTAGCTGTTTTGAAGTGGCAATCGAAGAATACATTTTACACAACGATAACAGATATCACAGATAACAGTCTGGGAGGCCCACAAATGTGTGCTCAGGGGGAAGCTTATCCAGTTAGGTACCCAGATGAGAACACAAAATCGTCTTCTCCTTTTGATTAAGGACTTAGAGACGCAACACAAATCCTCCCTTGCACCAGACATCCTCACACAACTTACGGAAACCAAGAGGGAGTTAGCTGGTCTCCTCAATTTCAGAACCAAACAATACCTATGTGCAATAAACTGGGAAGGCTTCTGGCCAGAGCGCTTAAGGCACAATATGTGATTTTCTTGATAAGATTAAAGACCCGGGGGGGGGGGTTTGCTTCAGGGACTCTGCTATTGCTGATGCTTTTCACACCTACTATTCCTCACTCTACAACCTCCGAGGAACCCAGTCATCAGCTGAACTTATCCATCAGCAGGAGGCAGTAGCATCCTACCTCCATGAATGCGACTTCCCCATTTTAGATGATTCAGTTAGCGCAGCTCTAGAAGCCCCTTTCTCCCTCGATAAGTTGGAAAACGCCTGTCATCCCTGACAGGCAAAAGCTCTGGCCCAGATGGCTTTTCCTTAATCTAGTACAAGACCTTCGGATCTAAACTCCTGCCTCTCCTCCTTAAGACTCTCAATAAGATCTCAGACACCACACCATTCCCCCCTGAATCGCTAGAAGCACATATCTCCCTCATCCCCAAAGACGGGAAAATTGTTAGCTGTTTATTATAGTTCACTTTTTTTTATAGTTTAACTATTTGATTTTAGAGCACATGAACTACACAGTCATTGTAAATATAGTATTAACCTTGCATAATAATCAGAACATACTTATACCCAATATATACCTTGTTGTTTCATAATTTTCCATATAATTGTATTGTTTATACATCAAATTAATGAATTATGTAAAAAAAACTTTATTTAATATGTGTGATTACAATTTCTAAAGAAACCTTTAGATAATATGTATATTTGTTTTTAAGCCTCATCAACACAAAGTAATCATTATTCAGAACTCATACCATAAAATTTAGAAAAACAAATCACTAGCAAATGTAGACCAATTGGTTCCTTATTGGTAACTTGACTTGAGTATATCTATATAGTATCCAAAAACAAAAACAACAAAACATTTCATTGCACATCAATACATAAAATCCAGCTGTCGTTTAACAAGCCATTATTAACTGTGCTGTGATTCTAATATATATAAACATACTTTGTATTATGAATGTTCCCTACGTGACTGACAGTGTCAGGCTCTGTTTGTATGTAGAACAAATGTTTGTGAAATCTTAGTACAGGAAAGGCAGTGATTGTATGCACTGAAAGAATGTATTTTGAGCTTTATGTGAAGCATCAAAGTCTGTGTAGCAAAATAAAGCCCTAAATACTTTCAACATGTGACTGTTTGCTAGTCACAACACTATGCTAGCATATCTTTTTATTCCAGTTTATTTTCACCAAACAGGTTGTCGCTCAGTCTTTATAATGCTAAAACATTGATAGATGATGTCCTTTAGTCCTTAAAACATTCTGCAAGAACAAAGCACTTATTAAAGACAGGATATAGTCTTATGAGACGTCAAAGCCATCTTGTTCCAAAGCCAACAAAATCCACCCCTTAACAATGTTGATTCAGACTGGTCAGAAATATTTTGTGTGAGAAGTAACTGAGAACTGTCTGGTCTTCAGCTGGCAGACATGTGTATATAGAAATGTATTTTGTTTACAACAAGAGTTTCTTGTTTATTTTATTACAAACCACATAACATGAGGGACAGGAGCTATAAAACAGTAGCTTTAGGTCTTACCTTTCAAGTTCTATGATATTGTTGTTCAAATACTTTAGCATAAAATGATCTAACACTCATGCATACACATTTTAACAATGCACAGATCAATATTTCACTTACTCCTTTGTTTGGTTACCCAGACAGGGTAAGTATGACCTGTGCTTTTTTTGTAAGAAAACTCACGCCTGACCACACAACCAATCACAAGTCGAGCAGCGCCACAAGCCGAGCAGTGTCATCACAACCAGCATGGCCGAAGTACGCATTTTTTAATGATTTTGTTCGCCAAAAATTTTAAAACTTGGAAAATCCATCGAAAAAAAGGTTCTGGAACTCAGATCTATGACAACAAAAACACTGAGCATGACAAAGGGTGATCGCCCAGAGCGCAGAGCCTTATGAGAGCTACAAGGTGCATCACTCACATTTCTATCCAGTGCAGACATTTACAGCCCCGAAACTGCAGTGTGATTTTAGAAAAAATTACATTGCGGTGGTGGAACAGGAAATGCCTGTATCGGACAAGACCTTCCTTCACAGCGCCCCAGTACATGGCAATCATCCATTGGACACACCTCCAGATGCACCATTGGAAACCTACTGCCTTTATAGACAGGCTCTCAGAAGTGCATGACACAGGTATGACAGAATCATGCCAGCCAGTACAGAGTATATATGTGAGAAGCAGAGGCACTATGTATTGGAGGAGGTGTGAGGAATGTGTATAAGGATGAGCAGAGGCACTATGTATTGGAGGAGGTGGGAGAAATGTGTATAAGGAGGAGCAGAGGGACTATGTATTGGAGGAGGTGGGAGGAATGTGTATAAGGAGAAGCAGAGAGACTATATATTGGAGGAGGTGTGAGGTATGAATTTAAGGATGAGCAGAGGCACTATGTATTGGAGGAGGTGGGAGAAATGTGTATAAGGAGGAGCTGAGGGACTATGTATTGGAGGAGCTGGGAGGTATATAAGGACAAATCTTATGGAATTTTTTGACTGGATCAGTAAAGTATCACTTCGACGACTGTTAAATAAGCTGGAAACTTTAGGATTGGACTTAAAGATAGTTGCATGGATACAATTTTGGTTACAGGATAGACAACAGAGGGTTGTAGTAAATGGAATCTCTTCTGGGGATGGTAAGGTAACCAGTGGAGTACCCCAGGGTTAGGAAACATCACCTCTCAACTCTAATACTGCTTGCAACAGATGAAATATGACTCCCCTGCAATCAACATGGTTTAGCCCAGAAGTGTCTTTCCTCTCTTATTTTAAACACCTTCTTAAGTCTGAATCAGGTCCAATGTAACAAAGCAACGAGAAAGGCAAGTAAGATGCTTGGTTGCATAGGGAGAGGAATTAGTAGCAGAAAGAGAGTAGTGATGCCGCTTTATAGATCGTTGGAACTTCACCTAGAATACTGTGTTTAGTTCTGGAGGCCATAGCTCCAGAAAGACATAAATACATTAAATGCCAAGAAAGGCTAGAGGAACTAAACATGTATAGCTTGGAGCAGAGAAGGGAGAGGGGGGATATGATAGCAGTTATCAAATATATCAAGGGTTGTGACCAGCTAGAGGAGGATGGCATTTTTCGAAGGAAGAGGTGTAATAGAACAAGAGGGCATGAATATAAAATGGAGGATGGTAGCATAAGAGAAAATGTGCGGAAAAATTACTTCACTGAAAGGGTGATAGATAATTGAAATAGCCTCCCATCTGAGGTGGTTGAGGCCAATACAGTAGAACAGTTTAAACTTGCTTGGGATAAATATAAGGATATCCTAAATTGTAAGCTAAATTGAGGTAAATAGGGTCTAGGGTCAGTATAGTTTTGAATAAACAAATGGGCAGACTAGATGGGCCATGTGGCTCTTATCTGTCGTCATTTTCTATGTTTCTATGTAAGGAGGAGCAGAGAGACTATGTATTGGAGGAGGTTTGAGGTATGTATAGAAAGAGGAGGAAAAGGACTATGTATTGGAGGTGGTGGGAGGTATGTCTATAAGGAGGAGCAGAGGGACTATTATTGGAGGAGGTGGGAGGTATGTATATAAGGAGGAGCAGATGGACTATATATTGGAGGTGGTGTGATGTATATAAGGAGGAGCAGAGGGGCTATGTATTGGAGTAGGTGGAAATTGTGTATATAAGTAGGAGCAGAGGCACTATGTTTTGGAGGAGGTGGTATGTATATAAAGAGGGGCAGAGGTACTATGCATTGGAGTAGGTGAAAGGTATGTATGTGAGGAGCAGAGGCACTATGTATTGGAGCAGGTGGGAGATATGTATATGAGGAGCAGAGGTACTATGTATTTGAGGAGGTGGGAGGTATATAAGAAGGAGCAGAGGGACTATATATTGGAATAGGTGGGAATTTTGTATATAAGGAGGTGCAGTGGCACTATGTATTGGAGGAAGTGGGAGGTACATAAGGAGGAGCAGAGGCACTATGTATTGGAAAAGGTGGGAGTTATATAAGGAGGAGCAGAGGCCACATGTACAGTATTGGAGTAGGTGGGAAGTATGTATGTGAGGAGAAGAGGCACTATTTATTGGAGTAGGGGGGTATGTATGTGAGGAGCAGAAGCACTATGTATTGGAGTAAGGGTTTGGTATGTGAATAAGGAGGAGCACAGGGACTATGTATTGGAGTAAGGGGTTGGTATGTGAATAAGGAGGAGCACAGGGACTATGTATTGGAGTAGGTGCAGTGCTGCCCATTCACCTGTGTCCGCATTTGACTGTACTGTGCTAGTAGAACAGGGATTTCCACGATATTTAAACGAGAAAAGGGGTGTTTTACAGGGGATGGTGTAAGTAATAGGCGTTGGTCTTTTTCAATGGGAAAAAAATCCATGTGTGTAAAAAAAAGGTCACAAAAAAAAAAACCCAGCCAGCAAACCGTAGTGTGATTATAGAGAAATGACATGGGGGTGTTGGGACAGGAAATGCCTGAGTCGGACAAGACTTTCCTTCACTGTGCCTCAGTGCTCATGTAACACCCCGAATGTTTCAGGTTCGAATAAAAGGATTGCAGAGAGGTGAAATAAGATAAGACTTCTCAGAGAAAACCGACAACCGTTTTTGCTGTTTAAAAATATTTTCTTTACTGAAAATAATATTGATTGTTTTTTTTACTTAGAAAATCTGGTTTACAAAGAGAGCTTTAAGGACACGTATTGAGTATTTTTCTTTTAGAAATGAGACAGAGAATCAACATTAACAAATCTAGTATTTCAATTTTAGAAATTCGCTAAAGAACTAGTATTAACAATTTATAAAGTTTTTTAACAGAAAAAGTATGCATTTCATACTAATGGCTGTTTTCACAAATCTTATCTGTTCGTGTTAGAGCAAATAACATTTCAATAACTCTCCTTCCCACCCACTAATAACACTTATTTACAATTGCCACAATGTATCTTGGGCAAACTTGCAGTATCGAGGGTCCAGCGCGACCGCAGCAGCACGGCGGAGGGATCTCCGTCTTCGGGCTCACTGCGGCTCTGATTTCCGGCTTCGGTTACAGTGCGGCTCCTTTCTATTGCCAATTAATAGAGATTAGAGAATAGAATATAAAGAGTTATAAAGGGAGAAGGTTAGGGTTAGAGGTTAGGGTTAGGGTTAGAGGTTAGGGTTAGAGTTAGGGTTAAAGGTTAGGGTCAGATTTCATAATGCCTGCTCTTCAAAATCAGCCATTTTAGTACAATATCTACTTAAACGACTCATCTGACTTTTGGGGATACTTTGAAGCCATAGTTTAATATGTCCACTAATAAAAAGCAGATTATTTCTAATATCCATTTTTGGTCAAAATCCTATTATTGCCTATATACCGTAATAATCAGAAAATCCATATGATTAGCATTAACCGAAAAAATGTAATGTAAATTAAAAATTGTTAGTGTTAAAAAACTAATTGAGAAGCTAGAGCAACACCCTCATTCCAAATGATAAAAAGTTTGTCTATGTAACGGCCATAAAATACCAGATTCACATGAAAGGGACCACCCCAGATGTATTGATTTTTCAGTTTCACCATCTATAAACTTTCAAAACTGGGTGCAAATATGGTGCCCATGGCCATGCCTTGATGTTGTAAATAAAAAACATCAAAAAGAAAATAATTATGTATGAGAATTAACAAAATAGAGTCAACCAACTCATAGATACATAGTTTATCAAAGACACCCACATCCAGGAATAAAAATATATCTATCACTCATATATGAGGAATATTAGTGTATAAGGATGTTACATCTAGAGTGATAAAAATATAATCAGATTTCCAAAAAATAGTTATCAATTCATTAATTAGATGTATTATGTCCCTAATGTAAGATCTCTGAGAGACTACGTGCTCCTGCAAAAAGTCATCAACAAAAAAAGAATGATTAGTAGTCAAAGACCCAACACCTGAAATAATAGGCCTAACTGATCTTGGGTAAAAGATACATAACTGGAATCACTGGATATCTAACAAAAACCGTAAGTTGTCTTTAGTATTGATCCAATCCCCATAAACCATAGAGAGGCTATTTTTCAATTCTTGTAAGTAAGCAAAAGTAGGATCCTGAAGCAAGTTTCATAATAAACATCATCCTGTAGCTGTATAAGAGCCTTAATTTTATAATGTTCTCTACCCAAGAGAACAATGCCCCCACCCTTGTCTTCTGGTTAAAGGACAAGGGTGGGGTCATCACGAAATACCTTAATGGCAGCTCTGAAAGTTAAAAAATCCTTAGTTAAGTTGTTACCATAGGATGGAGTATTTATATCGCACCTGCATAACTTTTTGAATTCATCCAGAGTCTTTTCATAAAATTTTTTATTTGAAGAGCTATTATGGCTGGCCGAAAAAAAAACATTGGACTTTTTCTTAAATAAAGTTCTGTTTAGTGTGTCAGGATGGGAGTCATTTATTAAAAAATATATATGATGATGGGGAAGGAACAAGGGAATCCTGATTATTTAACCATAGTTGCTCTAAATCATCTAGACATTCATATTCATCTTTTTCAAATATAATAGGAGTTCTCATTTCACAATCTTTTTTTACATTATTTGTCAAAGAAATAGGGTTTTCTGCATAATGAACATATAAAACGATTTAGTAAAGTAAATATATCAGAAGGGTTGGGACCTATATCGGGAGTGAAATTAAAACCTTGTGACAAACGGCTTACCTCGAAGGAGTGAGAGGTCTATTTGTTAGTTTAAAATAGCATTAATATTAGATGGTTCTATCTCTGTGTTCTTTTTGATTCTGACTTCCCCTCTCTTCCCTTGTACTCTCAATGGGGAAGATTCAGACCCCCGCACGCTTTACGTTCATGCGGGGGTCCGTAGTTATGCTCTCATAGTGGGGAGTGCACTGCACTGCCCCCTGCACTCCCCACTGTTGGTAGGAAATCGTAAGGATAGGATAGGATGTTCAAGCGGAAACACGCAACTCTGGATAGGATGTTCAAGCGCAAATGCACAACTATGGATCTGATGTACAACACTAGTGCATCCCACTTGCGCAAAAACTCGGGATAAGGTCCTATATGTTGATAGATTTATTACCAAGTCTATCTGTGTATGAACAATAACAGAAATAAAGTATTATTATATTGCCTTTCTGTATACAAAAAGATAAAAAAAGAATCTATTCAAATAATAGTGCACATTCTAAAAATAATTTTGGGTCCTCCATGAACATAAGTAGACATGTCTGTTACCAAAAATGAATAACAGACATATTAATTACATATTTATGCAACACGTTTTAATAATATTAAATCATATAACATAACTCCTCAGTACACTCTATAATAAAAATGTCAAATGCTAATCCTTAGTTAACCCTTTTGGATATAGAGTTCCATCTGGCATCCTGTTGTTTAAGCAATATATTTATGTTTCCCTGTACCAAAGCCAGCCAGATAAACTGGGAAACCATATGCTTACATTCAACAAATGATGTCTTTAGAAATTATCATGCTTCATATGTTTTGTAATTTTCTCTGGATTTTGTGTCCTAATTTGGAATTTATGTTCATTAAGCCTTCATTTCACTGTAGGTCTCTTCTGTCCTAAATGATTTTATGCTGGTTGGCAAGATTGCTGACTCAGAGTTAAGGGATGGTACAGAGGGAAGTACAATCTACAAAACAACTTCCTTTTGTACAAGCTACAAGTATGCAGATATATTGCTACAGGTTGAGTATAAGGTTGGAATAAGATGTATTTTGTTTTTTTTTTATAGATTTTCAGAACATTTGCATATACATAATGATATATCTTAGGGATGGGACATCAGTCTAAAAGCAAAATTAATTTATATTTCATTTAAAGCTTATAAACTTAGGACTGCATGCAGGCTTAAGTAAGTCAGCTGACAAGCATAAGTAACATCAGTCCATGCGCAAACCAAATATAACGCTAATGTTATTTCTAATGCACGGAACTCAGATCCAAAGAAGGGGCTGGCCCCTTACTTCCATATGCCTTATTGGCATGCCAATGAAAGGAAAGGGGCAGCAAACAAAGAAGATACTTGTCCAGAACCCCTCATGAGGGGAGCAACAGCGGGGTGTGGGTCTCCAGTTAAAATGGCCCTTAATCAAAAGTTACGAACTGGCTGTGAAATAGATTACTTCTGCCTCACCGAGGAGAAGCAAATGATCATCTGAAGATCAAAGATGCAGCGACAAATGGTAAGTATTTATGTTACCCCAACCCTTATCCTAATCCTTACCCTAACCCCCCCCTTCCATTACCCTAAACCTAACCCTCCCCTTCCATTATCCTAACTCTTACCCTCTCTTCTCCACAGCCTGACCCTAAGACTGCCTTCCCTGCAGCCTAACCCTAAGACTCCCCTCCCCGCAGCCTGACTCTAAGACTCCCCTCCCCAAAGCCTAACCGTAAAACTCCCTTCACCTACCCGCATCATAACCTTAATACTCCCCTACCTGCAGCCTAACCCTAATACTCCCTATAGACTTCCCTGTAATACTCACCTGTCCATTTGTGTGTGGCAGGTCTGCGGAAGTGCGTGGGTCTGCAGTGGTGGCAGTTTCTGAATGAATGGATAAGTATGCCAAAAAATTAATTCCCATTCATTTGTGAAAGTTTTTAATTAGTAAAATGTTTGGAAAACTGAGCTTTCAGCTGTCTGTATTTCGAAAATGGAGCTTTTGTAATGCAAAATTCATCCCGTAATGGGGTATGCACTCCCCTCTTCCATGCTGACTTTCAGACACCTGCATGTGCGGTTCTTCACCTGTAGGTCATTTGATACATTATGTTTTAGAATTTTTGCATGAAACAAGGTTTGTGTAAACTGAGCCATCAGAAAAGTATTTTGGAGCATTACACATATTAGAATTTTGGATTGTTATTCTTAACCTATAGCGTTTACTCATGGGGACTGATCTGCTAAAAGTATGACAATATATTCCTGACATAGGAAATCTAGAATGTGACGGGTGCAGATAAATTTTTACATGCAGGTAAAATCCTTTGCTTCTGCAAATAGCACACAAATGACCAATTTAATTTATTGCATGTTACCATTGAGCTAGGAAATATCCAAACTCTATATCTGTATGCACATTTTAAAACTACCTCATCCAACATATGTACAAGCACCTGAATGTTGTCCTCTCACTTTCACTATCTCATAAAAAACGTTTAGTTACTAAAACACATTTTACTTAGTCAACTTTTACACGTACTGTATAGAATACATATACTGCATACCATCAATACTTGTCTATTACAAGTTTAGAAACTATTTCAATATATTTTTTTACTTTATATTTTAAATCTTATGCATTTTAAACTCTGTGTATAATTTTTTAGATGTGGACTCTCTGTCCTGACACTCCTCAGACAAGTTTATATACTTAACCAATATATAATGCCATATTAATACTATTGTAATTATGATAAAGATATCTTTAAGAGGTAGATTTACAGAGGTATGGTATTGTTGTGGAACCACTCTTTTCATTAAGTGGTAAAATCACACTGGCACAACGGTTGTAATATGTAATTGCTATGTTTAAAATGCCTACAGTAACCTACTGGCACTAAAGTGTTGGCAAGGGTAACTTCACCAGTATAGTAAAATAATGGAGGTACTACTGCAGAAATATATGCAAGAGATTTTTCTAGAATGGAAAAAATTGATGGGTATCTCTTTAATAGGTGCACAACTCCTCAAAAATCACATACAAAACATAATGGACCTGATTCAGAGTTGCACATCCGCCTATTTTTCTGGCAGATGCATAGTGTTTTAGCATCAGTGCATGTGCAAGCATAAAAAGTTGTACGCAATGTATGTGCAAGTATTCGCATGCGACCCCTTGTGAATCTGCAGTTTTTGCCTTTGCAAAATGGGCGTATTTAGATATGTTTATGGGGTTTTGAGTGTTTCTAACTTGATACGCCAACATACCCATGCGAACATGATATTGTGTGCAACTTTTTTGCACCAACCTTTACCATGGCACAAGTGTAACTTAGCCATGTTGAAATGTATTTGGATTGTATTTGTAATCACTGTAATGCACACCCACCCACCTACATGAATGCTGTTTTTTTCGCATTTTAAAATATATTTATATTTGAAAATAAACTGTAGTGTTTTTGATTTTAAAATGTTGTGATAAGTATCATCCCATTGATTACAATAATGTCCCAAAGTTAATTTATTGAATTTTTTCTTGTTATTTTTTTATTATTTGAAATCTTTATTATGACTTTAATGTTTTAAAGACACTTTTTTTTATTTGTTTAAAACAAATTTATGAAGTGTACCAACTGTGGCACCAACAGCATATATGTAATTGCAGGGAAATTAATTTGAAAAAGTTAAGATGCTCTTTCTTGCATAAAGCTGATTTCCACTTAAGTTATCAACCAATCGGAAGACAGTAATATTTTGATATTCTTGCCAATATCTTAGTATAAAACAAACTTTACTAACTGTGGAGTAGATCCAGACCTAAGTGCTTGCGTATTTACGCTAGCGTATTTACTATGCACTCCCCTAGGCACTCCCCTCGCTCGTATGTACTTTGGCCGTGTTACGTTGGCCAAACCTACCTTAACTTTTCAAAGCATAACTACTGACGTACGCAAAGGCTTCACATACGTAAGTGCTGAAGCACGCCCATACTGTAGGATTTAAATGCCTCACCCTGCCTCCGAAGCGTAATTATGGGTGTTGTATGGCTGGCACGCCCCTTGGTTCGTAGTTACGCTGTTGATATATGTGGCTGGTACGTACATTCAGAGTTATGTGGCGTAACATCTGCCGTGCACATGCGCAGTAAATACTTATGGGCGATTATACGTCAGCGGCTAGTGTTAAAATGCTTGCGTACGTAGTTTAGGATCTGGCCCATATTTTTTATTCATTATAATTTCATCACAGGAACAAGGCACCATGATATGATGCCATTGGGTTTGCCAACTGAGGCACCACAACCCTCTGAGGTGGAGGAAGTTGAGGAGGAGTCACTGCAGAACATCCCATTAGAGGGGGAGGAAGATGTAGAAGACATCAGTAACTGTAAATACTACTTATGTCTATGCGTTTTATAGTAATGTGAAAAAAATATGTGAAACAGCGCTAAAATTTGGTTAATCCTCCTTTACGTATAAAACCAATTTTTGTTGGTAGTGTGCTGAATATTTGTGATTTAGCGTCATCCTTTGTTTCCCTTTTTTCTTGCTTTTATAGTAATGTATTTTATAAATTTATTTTCAGGCTATGTGTCACCCGAACTAATGGAGGAGCAAAGGAGGACACAACAAAGGGCCTATGTGAACATGGCCATCAATATTGTTGGAAACATTATAGAACAAACAAAAAATTTGTTAGATGTTTTAGATTTAATGAAAAACAATATTTAACCTGCTTTGTTTTATATTTTTGTTGTGTGTTATATCCTGTTTTACACTATAGAAAAATAGATGTTATGTTTTTTACAAAAAAGTTTTTATCATCACAACTTCTAAATGTTGTTTTTATTATCATGTAAATATGTCTAGTAAAAATCACTGTGGGCCGTATTCAGAGATCCGTCTTGTGATCGGGCCACAAATATACGCACCTACGGAGCAAGACGGATCAAGTTACACCCACCAAAATCCCAGTCACTCCCCTTGGTTTCTCCATGCGAACGTAGACTTAGAGCTGCATTGACTTGCCCTAACTAGCCACACTCACTTCCGACCTTATGTGTCTTAGGTGCATATATTTGAGGCCCTATAACTGTAAACGTGCATACTTTCTATCATCTAAATGCTTCCCCCCGCCCATTTCTATGCAGATCCTTCGGTGTGTGTATTTCCGTTGGACTTAGGTGCAGATTTTTCCACGCCCGATTCCCAAGTCCGTCCCTTAGGCATTTCCACGCTTAACCTCTACGATGACGGCGTATAAAAGTTACTATGCATGCGCAGTTGATTCAAAATTGATTCGATCCTAAAAATATGCACGTAACTTTAGTGAGAAACAGATCTTTGAATACGGCCCTGTATCTTAACATTAGAGATTTCTAACATAAAAAAATTACAGGAAGAAAAAATACTGAACTGGAAAAAGCTTTTATTAACCAAAAAATAGTTTACATCACCAACATTTTTTGCAAAAAAAACCAAAAAAAAAACCGATGGTATAAATAGAGAAGGGGTATTGTAACGATTTTCAGAATGCGGATTGACAGTGGTTTGTTCTGTTTGTGAATGGCCATGGGGTTGCTGGGTTATGAAAGGACAGGGGCTGATGGAATTGAGGATGGACAGGGGGCTGATGGGATTGTGAAGGGACAGGGGGCTTATGGAATTGAGGATGGACAGGGGGCTGATGGGATTGAGGATGGACAGGGGGATGAGGNAGGAAGGGGGCTAATGGAATTGAGGAGGGACAGGGGGCTTATGGAATTGAGGATGGACAGGGGGCTGATGGAATTGAGGAGGGACAGGGTGCTGATGGAATTGAGGAGGGACAGGAGGCTGATGGAATTGAGAAGGGACAGGGGGCTTATGGAATTGAGGATGGACAGGGGGCTGATGGAATTGAGGAGGGACAGGGGGCTGATGGAATTGAGGATAGACACAGAGCTGATGAGATTGAGGATGGACAGAGGGGTGAGTGGCATATGGTTGGAATGGTTGATTAGGAGCATATGTTTGAAATTGTGTGGTGTGAGAATATGGATGGATGGGTGGCTGCTGGTTATAGTTTTGGATTTGACAAGGTGAAAATATGGGTTAAAACAGCTAACATGTTGTGCATATGGCTGGTTAATCTGAGGATGTGGTGATGAATGGATGGAGGAGGGGCTTGATAGTTGATGAATGTCTGTTGTGCAAGGCTGTGTCTGGAGTGTTGGAGTATGAAATGATTCAGATGTGGCAGAGGTTTGGGCTGTGGCAGAGGTTTGAACTGTGGCAGAGGTTTGGGCTATGGCAGAGGTTTGAGCTGTGGCAGAGGTTTGGACTGGGGGATTGTGGAGGGGAATGCAATAGGGATGTAGTAGATTGTGGTGGGGATTCACATAGGAGAGTTGAATGTAATGGAGGAAGGAGGAATTGTGGTTGTGGAAGTGATTGCTATTGCAAATATGAGTGCTGACCAAGGTGGCATTCAATCCTGCCATATGTGGAGGATATGTTGGCCAAATACTTTGAATATCAGACATGGGGCTAGATCCAGACCTACGTCCTAGTTACGTTTGTCAGCGTTTCGTATTTACGCTATTGTAAGTATGCACTCCCCCAGGCACTCCCATCGGACGGACGGACTTTTGCTGATTTACGTCTATCAAACGCTACCTTAACTTCTCCAAGCGAAACCGCTCACGTACGTATCGTCCTGACAGACGTAACTGCCAAAACCAGCCCATACTGTAAAATTTAAATGCCTCCCTCCGCCTCCAAAGCGTAGTTGGAATGTAAATACACCTAGCGTATTTTTGGCACGCCCCTTCATACATAGTTATGAGAGTGTTATGGTCGTCCAGAGTTATGTCATAACATCTGCCACGCACATGCGCAGTAAATACTAACGATTTTACGCCAGCGGCTAGTGTAAAGTCGCTTGCGTACGTAGGTCTGGATCTGGCCCATGATGCCTAATAAAAGTTCAACTCTGTCAGAATTGATGTGGGATAGGTTTGGTAGCTGTGGGCGAGGTTGTCTTCTGGCTGGTCCTGTGCCTAATTCCTCTGCACTGTCATGGTGCTGTTCTCTGTTAGGATGGTCAGACTGTGTTTCCTCCTTCCCTATGGTTTTTAAAATTCATAATCATTAAAAAAAACAGTTGCACAGTTGCAGGACACACCAAAACACTACCAAAGTTTTATAAAAACAAAAAAAAACATTTGTTAAGCTAACAATAGTATCATTTTTAAAATCTAAAATTACATTTATAGCACATTACCAACTGATGGTGGAGAAATATTCTGTGTAGGTGACACACTGGTAGAATCCATGTCCCCTACACCCAGCGCTTCTTCTGTGGTCACAAAAGACAAACCCAGCTGATCAAGGTCAGAAAATTCCAGTGATGCTGGCAAAGGTTTGTCTGGATTTTTATTGGTAAACTCATGTCTATCCTTAATTTTTTGTTTTAAACGCCTCCTGAAATCTTGCCATCTTCAAGAGGTTGACATATGTGGAAATAAATATTGAAACATAAATCAGTACAGTAGCATATGTTTGACAAACATTTCTACATCAATTTCAGTGTATTTTTCAATCTTATTCTGTTATTATAGAGTTCAAACACTCTAACAGATAATGAAAAACTAACAAAGAATACATATTCATGGCTTGTGAAGAAAAAAAAATATTGACCAAATAAACTAAATTTTTTTTGATAACAAACAATGTTTGCCGTGTTGGAGCCACAGCATTAATTCACCTGTGTATGTCAGACCACAATCTGGACCGTTCTTGAGGCGTTCTCTGTCCCTGTCTGTGAAATAAGCTTGACATGACTCCTCGAACCAGAATATTCACTTCCTCTGATAAGAAGTTGGCTTGTCTTGAGCGCAAACGTGGTGTTGGCATTGTTGCACAAGGAACACACACCAGCATGCAGTTTGTTGAAGTGGTATATAAAGAAAAAGCGTGCGCAAACACAGGCGCGCGTATCTGCATGTCACCGGAAATCGGGTGCACAGCACTCATAAAAAGGGCAAACTAGAAACATTCTCCACTGTAAAAACAATGTAAAAACATTTAAAGGGAACTATACATGGCCAAAAACGCAAGTACAGTCAGTTTGTGGAGTGTGACATAACTTAAGTTAAGTTATGTACTTGAAGATGCAAAAGTGATTAAAAACATAGAAAAAATGCGAGTAGGCGTCTGTGCTATTCAGAATTGTGTTGCTATTACTTATGCACTTACATACAGCATCCAGTACTTGCTTCCACCAGGCTCCTGTCCGCTGCCATTCATCCACTGAGTACCGCTGTGCTACCATTAGAGTCCACATGCTACCTCTCACCGGCTTCTTCTATTGTCCCAGGGCTGTTACTTGCTTAGTGACCTGTTGTAGGCTGAGGGCCAAGACCGCCCATACCTTTAGGGACTCCGTTGAACGCCTATCCATGATAATACTCATCTTTCAGTCTGTGCATTAGGTTCAAGAACCCTATGGATGTTTACAGCAGTACCCCACTTGCACATATCACACAGCAGTGTTAGATGGTGGACTCTATAGAGGTTGTTTTATTTTGGTTTGTTCAAGTACATCACACTTGAAAGCTGGGATCAGCGCCTCTTAGATCTATATACATTTTTTTGATTTTTTGCACGTATGTCTGTGGTGCGCACAAATGTTTTATTGGAAAATTAGTCGGAAGATAAAAAACGCATCCATCTGCGTATCACAAAACTAAAATAACGCATGATTTACACTTGTTTGCACGTTCCATCTCTGAATAGGGCAGATTATTATTCCAAGTAACAATAACAAGAAAACACAGGCTGTGCTTCTATTTCAATATATGAAATGTGTGCAAGTGTATATATAAATGGAAAGGTGCGGCCAAGGACCAAAATGACAACTGTGTAACACTATGTGTCAGCACATACATAAAAAGAAGGTTTAGTTCACAATAGTTTTATATTGGGTTAAGCTCACCTGCCCAGCATCAAAGCACCTCCTGTAGGTGAGTCCCTATCCATCTGCTATATGTGTACTCAGGAGGTCTGTATTAAGACACCCCTGCCATTTGAACAGTGTGCATCTTCCATATTGGTGAGGGGTCAGGTTCCCAAAGAGGAACTAGTAATGTGTGCAAGTGTTTATATAAATGGAGAAGTGCAGCCAAGGACCAAAATGACCACTGTGTAACTAAAAGGAACAAAAGAGAGGTCCGGCGCTCCAAACAAACATTACTATTCCAAGTTGCGCTTGCGCCTTACACATGCACAAATTCTGAATCAGCCCCAATACCTTTCATTACTAGAAAACAGAGGCTGTCCCTATTAAGAAAACTAACGGACTTGTAGCCATTCTTTATGCATTCATTGGCCAGTACCTTAATCTGCACTATCTAGATACGTATAAACAATTAGGCCCAAATAAATGAATACACAAGCAGGGTCCTGGGACACATGGAGACTCTAGCATCATTATTCTGGGAAATTTGATTTGTTTTATTTAATGAACTATTTATCTTAATATATTGTGATAGTATATCCATTTCAAGACATATGTTACAGATATTTTTGCTGGAAGGCTAATATACATAATTTTTTATGTGTATATTTTAATCACATAATACAGTTGGTGTTTTTAAGTAATGATAGATATTATGTTTTGTATGTAATTTGCCACCTTGCGTACGTATATCGCCTTGTCGTACATAAGTGCCTAACCCAGCCCATACTGTACAATTTAAATGCCTCCCTTCACCCACGATGCGTATATTAGGTTTGCATAGGAATGGCACGCCCTATTGTATGGAGTTACGTACAAGATACATACAATCAGAGTTACGATGAGTAACATCTGTCGTGCACATGCTCAGTGCCTCCCCACAGCCAGATTTTGACATGTCGCGTGTGTAAATTTCCTGTCTTTATTAAGTCTGGCACAGGCCTCGGGTTAAAAATATTTTATTTTCATTTTAGAAACAATTGAAAAATGAAATTAGTGAAATAAATCAAAACATAATAAAAATCTGAAATGTTTTCTCTTGTGATGTACATTTCTTCTTAGATCTCACCCACCATATTCCACCCCTCCCATTACATTGAACTCTGTAAATAGGAACTTACAGATATTTCCACTAATCAGTAACAATTTCTTAACCAGATGTTACTGGAAATCATTATGCACCTTTTGTCTAGCATTAAGTAAGTAATTGTAGCATGAACATGGGCTATTAGCTGCTATGTTTTGGATATGGTGAGAGACAAATATGGAAGGGAAGAACTATCAATGGTATAACTAAATGACATTTTTACTTATTATTTTCAATTATATGGATTTGGATGAAAATGATTAAAACATGCCAATTGTTTCCACCTCAGTGAATGATAATTAAAGAATTAAATTGAAATTGTATACAATGAATGTTGTCTGTACTTTTACCCATTGACACATGTTCCAAATATCTGTAATGTGAATTAATTTTCATTTGTGGGTTTGGATTGTGTCAGAACAGGAGACAGGAATTCAATTTAGCAGCAACATTATTAGTCCCAGTTGTAAAAACACCAAAACCAGCTCCAGTGAAATTTTTATTTTTAGGAAGCTGAGAATGGGAATGAAAAGGTTAAAAAACATTCATTTTACAAGTGCATGTTTTCTGTGCATGTGCATTGCTATTACCTGTTCCCATTCCATAAAACCCACGGCACACACATAATATTTTTAAGAATTTTGATCCCAAAATAGTCAGTGTTTTTCCAGAAATAAGATTGTAGACACAATTATAAATGAATGACAACAGCACCATTGCTCTATGCTGAAATAAACAATCACCATTATTAAAGCTTTCTCTCCAGCAGAGTTCTTCATCACTTTGTTATATTGTTTAATTTTATTTAATCTATAATACTTATCATATTTTTTTCTGCCCATTATCCAGTATATTTAATCTCTCGTGGTGTATTTTGTTATTCTTTCCCCTGTTGGTGTCCCCCAGGGCTCTGTCCTTGGCCCTTCCTCTACTCCCTCTACACCTCCTCACTGAGTAACCTCATCAGCACCTTTTGTTTCAACTACCACCTCTACGCTGATGACACCCAAATTTACCTCTCCTCCCCTGACCTCATCAACCCCTCTATTCTGTCTAAGATTTCTGTGTCCCTATCCACAAGGATGGCCAAAGGCTTCCTCAAGCTGAATATGGACAAAACAGAGATCATTGTTTTTCCTCCCCCTAGGATTTACTCTCCCCTTCCATCAAAATAACCATTTGTTATTCCTCAGTCTCGCCCTCAAGTTCGCTGCTTAGGTGTCCTTACTTTCCTTTATACCAAACATCTGTGCTCTCTCTCTCTCATTCTTGCCGTTTCCACCTACGCAACATTGCATGCATCCGTCCCTTCCTCACTAATGAAGCTACAAAGACCCTCATCCATTCTCTAGTCATATCACGCCTCGACTACTGTAACCTGCTCCTTGTTGGTCCCCTGCTCACCCGTCTTTACCCCCTTCAATCTATACTCAGTGCAGCTTCCAGTCTCATCTTCCTCTCACGCAGCTCTATCTCGGCCTTTTACCCCATCCCCTTCTAGTGGCTCCCTCTCAACCTCTCACTGCGCTCTATCCCCTCCTTCCTGATCTGCCAAGCTTGACACCTCGCATTTGCCTTGCGTTCTTGTGCTTGCTTTACTTTACATTTTATGTAGTAAAAGTGTTTTTTGTATTTGGTCATGTTTCTGTATTTTCTAATGCTGGCTATGAAAAAATCATTAAAAACATTACTTAATTAAAAAGAACAATGCTGGAGGGAATGAGTGCCTCTGTTAAACATTGTAAGGTGCTCTCTCCAGAATGGGGAGAGCACCTTGCAATGTTTAACAGCTGCATTCATTGAAGCAGACTGGTGCTGCGGAGTGGGGAGCAGGGGTTGAGCGCATGTGCAGCCTGGCGCCCACCCGCACCGCATCCCCCACTTACCGCATCACGCAGGCCCTGCCGGCGCCGGCACTTACAGTTCATTCATGCCCTGCCCAACGGAGTGCGGACAGGGCATACAACGCGATACTGACTGCCATGGGGCCTTTAGTTACTATTTAAGTTATTCAGCCTGGCCAGGTCAATCAGCAGTGCTTGCGGGCCGGAGGTAGGCGTGGGGCCCCCTAGGGACCCCTGACCCGTGGGGCCCTAGACGGCCGCCTATACCGGGGTGTGGGTTCCCGGTTAAAACGGCCCTATTTTGATAGGGCCATTTCCTCCCAGTCAGTTTGAAACTCGATCGGTGCTCCGAAAAGTTAGTAAATATAGTTCCCCTAATTCTAACCCTAACCCTCCCCTCTCACTACACTAACCCTAACCCTCCCTTCCTGGCAGCCTGGCCCTATCCCTCCCTTACTTGCAACCTGACCCTAACCCACCATCTCCAGCAGCATGACCCTAACCCTCAATCTCCCTCAGCCTGCCCTAACCCTCCCTCTCTCCCCTGCAGCCGGACTCTAACCCTCCCTCTCCTGTAGACTGATCCTAACCCTCCCTACCCCACACAGAGAGGTTACTCACCTCACCCTCGGTTTGGCAATAGCAGCAGCGGCCGAACGGCTTACTCACCCTTTCTGAAAAAAGTTGAAAGTTGCAAGAAAAAAATCAGCTTTTCTTGCCGGAGAATGCAACCGCCTATACCGTCTATGCCTTGGGCTACCTCTGAACATAAGACTATTTATCTGCCTCCATGTCTGCTTGCTAAACTATAAAGAAAAAACTGTTTAAATTGGCGCTATAGTTAATTTCCCAATAATTATAGAGCTTCACAGTCAGCTGCTAACGATTTTGTGCCACCAATTGAAATTATAAAACAATATTAAAACAATATTAAAACATAGTCTCCTATTAACCACTAGCAACAATAAATTGTCAATAGCCAATATCAGAATGTAAATATAGATGTATAAGCATACAGAAAATATTCCTGCCTCTAACGCGTGTAGCAAATGTTGCAAACAGAGTCTCCAAACAGAGTATCAATTCTCTTCTATATAAACTGTGTTATAGAGATGAACGATAAATTGATATAACAGTTCCAATTTTCTAGATGTAGAGATATAAACTGGTAGATAAAATGAATGAGAAATACCATACAGACCGGCTTGTAGCTTGGTCAAACAACGTGTCGATAGTCTCTTGGACTGGCAGCGTCCTGTCTATTCCATTGTGGGTGAATGTGATGGACAGCTGATTCCTTAAAGGCTTTCCCTTTTACATGCGTGTAGCGGTGGAGTCTCTACTCTACAGATGACTTTAAAACGAAAGACCCGTCTAAGTAGGCCACACAGGCACTGCGTCCTGGCCTGATCCTCTGTGGATAGCTGCCGTGGTCCGTTCAAACACAGAAGACTGTATAGGTGTCTCACACGTAATTAGTAGACGTCAAATAGCGGGAGGCAGGATAATTGAGACGGCAAAAAGAGATAGCTTGGCTTAGTGGTAACTGGAAGGCACCTCTTACTCGTTTCTCTGTTTACAACAGCGGTTTCATCCGTTAAACTAATTCCTTACCTATAGCCAGAGGCTGGCAAATTTTAGCCTGGCGCGCAATCCCACAGCAGTGGCTCATAACTAATGGACAGTTCTTATAGGGTGGTTTTCAGTAAACCTCTGGAGCACTTTAGGGTTAACGGCCCGTATGCAGAGCTCCAGCCGCATTGCAACGTTACTTGTTGCAACGTAGATTGTGTATACGCAGTCTTAAAGATCGCGTATACGCAATCTACGTTGCAACAAGTAACGTAGATTATGTTACAGAATTACTGCGCATGCGCAGTAGAGCATATCAGAAAACTCCTGCCACATTTGCAATGTGGCCGGAGCTCTGCATACGGCCCAACATTATTACACTGGTTATCCAGTGTATAGAAGGCTGCACCACCGTCAGGAGTTTTATAATCATCATAAGTATTCTGCCATTACTATGGTGTTATATTAGAGAATGCATGAGGCCTGACTATTGCTTTGTAAAGCCAATTAAGGTATCAAATAATATACCTCTATGTAACATATTAATCACACAATATAATATATTAATTAAATCGCACAATGTAACAAAAATTAAGTCCTACTGCCCCTCTCACACTGGCCATACCATCTATCCTGCTGCCCATCTTATTTATCACTATCACGCTGTCATACTACTAATCACACTGCCCATATTATTACACTGTCCATACCATCTCCTACCCATACATCACACTGCCCATATCTTCTCATGCCCATATTATCACAGTATTTAAGTCCTATGTGCAAAAGTAAAGTAATTTCCCTGCATACAAAATAGTTCAAATGAATTTGCACCCCTCGTTTTGCAAAATAGTTTATATTTACACTTGCATCTGCTTTGACCTTACTCTCAAACTCTTAATCAGCCCTATAGTCTCCCTCTAACAACACATGCTTTTCACAATGTTGACGCCACTTCTGCAAGGCCCCTGTGAAATGGTTTTCTGGGGGTATGTTGGAACCACTGGAAAATCGCTGATGCAAAGTGTCAGTATTGGGAAAAGTCAAAAATAATTTGGTGCAAGATCAAATGAAAAGGGAGCACGAGGATTCACTTCAAAGTTGTTGTCATGGAGAAACTGCTGCAGAAGGGCCACCTGATGAGCAGGAGCATTGTCTTGAGGGAAGAGCACAAACTTTTTTGAAGTTTATTCCGCAATGCTGGAAGGCACTTCTACTCCAAAATTTCTTCATAGGACCAAAGGCGTATCTACCCCTTGGCCAGGATGGCACTCGCCAGGGGCACCAGCCAAAGGTGGAAGGAGGGGGGAGGCGCCGCCCTAGAACAGCGCTGGTCTGGAGTAAGACTGCAGCTGGATGCTTTTAAAATGAGGGCTGGCTGGTTGCTAAAATACCAGCGATTACATGTCCCTCGCAGGTATCGGCCACCGCATTCTAGCCGTAGTCCCGCTCAGAGGACACAGGTAAGGTAAGAAAATCTGGGGGGGCTGGAGTCTGGAGGCACATGATGGGAGTACTGGGGTGGGCTGGAGGCACATGATGGGAGTACTGGGGGAGGCTGGAGGCACATGATGGGGTACTGGGGAGGAGGTGCTGGAGGCACATGATGAGAGTACTGGAAGTAAATGGGTAATGAGGGGGGTGCGCCAGTCCTTTAGTTTGCCAGATGCGCTGGACCCATAGATACACCCCTGGGTAGGATGCAGCTGTCACTATTGTGCACTTTGGGATGCAGTGGGTTAAGATGACACTCTCACTGTTTGGCCTTTTTGATGTTTCACACATTTTTCACATCTATTATTTCTTCTCCACACGTTTCACTTAACTGGCGATGAACACAAATGGGGAGAACGGATGATGACACACTGTTTTTGATAAGCAATTGTCACCATTTTTAGTATCTAAATGTGACATGCGTATAAATGTATATATTAATGGAAAAGGTACTGCAGGGACAAAAATGCCCAATGTTTAGGCAATTATAGCTAAAGTTGTGATGATCTGCATCACCCATCATGCTTAGGTTAGATGTGTTGTCATCTGATTATATAGTTTAAGTTTTATATTCCCTGAAAAGCATATAGAAAACTACTCAAATGCACTACTTTTCTTTTTTACATAGAAAAACATTGTGTCATATAAAATAATAAAACTTGAACCCTTTGTTTAAAAATAATACACAGAATAAGTAATACTTTAAGAGGATTTAAGTGAAAAGCAGCTTTGTAAATCTCAATCTGCATAGACTTCTTTTTATAGTCTATACAGGGCTTTATAAAAGTGTTTTAACACATTATGAAAGGTGTTTAATGTATTGACCTTTAATATCTTGGAAACCATACAAGCTTAAATTTGGAAAATACCAATGAATCTAAAGTCGTGGTTTAAAATTAGATTTTTTTTTCATTTATTTTCAATCATCTGAACATGTGAAATTATTTTTCCATGCAAGTTATTATTTCACTACATTTTAGGCTGTGTGCATATGCCACAAAAGGAGGAGTGAGTTGGTGGCTTACCACAAAATGTATTCATCACAAAATTTGCTCCAATTATAACAAACCCTATAAAGATGTTTCACAGGATTGCCTAAATCAAATGATATATGAATGTAATAGTGTTTACTCATGTAATAAAATTCAAGGGTAAGCACAGCAGTGCACTGCACAGTAAATCAAGTATATTATTATTATATTATTTAAAAAAAATGTTTCAAATATAGCTAGGACCTGACTGACTGTCAGAAAATAGAGTTTGCACTATAATTGTAGACTGATGGCTTTTCTTTATATTGTTTCCTTTGGAATTTACTATTACTATGTGATGTCATCAGGGCTACATTTGAACGTTATAAGATCTCTTCACAAATACCTATAAAACATAAATTTGAATTTATGTAAACGGCTGGCAGTTTGTGAACTGAGTGTGAACCTTTAGGCCACTAATTGACACAAAGTCTCATTTCCTGTATGTCTACAAACAGGTTCTGGCAAAGAAAGAAATCATAATATGGAATTTAGGGACAGAAAACTCACTTTTATTCTGGATCCTTAATGCAACTCTATACACTGGAAAAAGAACTTTATTACACTATCACTGCTTTGCTTTGGTATATCAGGCTAACATTTTTTTGAACCTTACATACAATAGGGGTTTATTGATTTATAATAGTGTCAAAATCCTAGTTCAAAAAACAATTCTTTCTACTGGCTTTTTCACTTTCCCTTATACATCAAAAGGTCTCTGCTATTGATAGCAATAGGCCAGATCCTGAGCTAAGTATGCTAGCGTATTTACACTAGCCGATGGTGTCAAATCGGCTATTTGTATTTACTGTGCATGCATGCGGCAGATGTTACTCCACTTACCATCAGCATAAATACGAACATATGAGCGGGGGGCATCAATACGACACCCGTAATTACACTTTGTAGGAGGAGGGAGGCATTTAAATTGAACAGTATGGGCAGGGTTAGGCCGTCACGTACATAAATCCATTATGTACGTCAGTACTTACGCTATGAAAAGTTAAGGTAGGGTTTGGGCAGATCCGAACTTGTGTATATATTTTTTTGTATCTTTGGATAATAAAATAAAATAGAAATAAACCCCTCTCTAGTGGTGAAGCCCAATAAGTATGTTTTTCTTCTTTATTAAGGCATTTTCTAAATGATGGGGAAGGGACGTGTCTATATTTTAATTAGGACAATAGTGGGCAAGATCCAGATCTGCACACAAAATATGTGACAAATCTACGTGACGCATTTATAACGCATTCAGCTGTGTCTCCTAGATTCTTTCAGTTCTGGATAAGGTTGCAATTGCACTCGATAACATAATTAGGTCAAAGGATGGGCTGGAAATATATCAATCATATGAACAGCACGCAACAACATAAAATTACCTAATTACGCTAACAAGCATATTTGCACCTCTGGATCGATCCCATATGTATTAATAAGTGGAATTCTTAGAATTCAGCCTTAATGTTAACCCCCTGTTTGTCCAACCAGACTTATAACTCCTCTTTCTGGGTCCAGTCAGCTTTATACCCGCTCCTGTGTTTTCAACTTCTGTTTCCAACCAGTATTATTGCCCCCTCTTTGTATCCAGCCAATTTTATTTCCACCTCTTTATGGCCCTGATTCAGAGATTGAAAATAAGAACTTAAAGTTACACCTGGGCTAAACCATGTTGATTTCAGGGGAGTCAAATTTCATTTGTTGCAACAGTATTATAGTTAAAAGGTGATGTTTCCCAGCTCAAGTCTAATTAGCAGTTTAAAAGTGAAGCTGATCAGGTATCTGTGTGCAATAAGTAAAAGCAAAGCATTCTCCCTGCATGCATAGAATAAAATTAACTTGACTCCCTCTGAAATCAACATGGTTTTGCCCAGGTGTAACTTTAAGTTCTTATTTTCAGCCTCTGAATCAGACCCTATGTGTGTCCACCCATCCTTATTGCCTTTCCTTCTGTGTTTATTCAGCATTAATGCCCCTCCTTCTGTGTCCAGGGAACCTTATTGGTCTCCTCTGTATTTGTGTCCAGTCAGCCTTATTGGCCCCTTCCTTCTGTTTGTCCAACAAGCCGTTGTGCTCCATCTTTCTGTGTCCATTCAGCCCTACTGCCCCCCCCTCTTTGTGTCCATTCAGTTTCTATGTCCAGGTAACACTATTGCCCACTTTTGTGGCCACAAAGCTTTTGTGCCCCCTCTATGTAAATCACCATTCCTCAACCACTTTTAAGCACTGTATAATAAACTTGCCTTTGCTGCCTCTCCTCCGGCTCTGTCCTGTGCGCGCTCTGCTGAATTATTTAAATATAAAAATGTTGTCATTAAAACTGAAAACAGAAACCATGATGGACTCCTAGTACTTTAACAATCTCAGAGTGCCGCTCTTTGTATCTGTATGTATTTGGCCATTTTGTCATAATGGGCTAGCAACTGCGTAAATTGCACTTATTTATTATTAATTGTGTACAATTGTGTTTTATATAAAGCAGCTAGTCTAGACACATACATAGATAATTCACTACAATATGTGTGAATTATAACAATACACAGTTAAGCGAACTGTGCTAAATAATACAGAGATAGCAGTATTCAATATTCTTCAATATGAAATGTGGGTGCTAAACACAGAAATTGTGCTTTTATATAGATAGTGTTAATGCATACAATGGTGACAGATACTGAAAATTCCTAGTTAAAATATATTATATATATGAGATTTAGCCAGTTCAAAGTTATGAGTCCATTAAATGAAACTGAAACTCTTTTAATAAGAGTAGTAATGTATGCATTAATAGCAATTTTCACAATGCTCCTTAAATCCGACTATATATAATAAGGTCTGTTACTCACACTCTATTACTTCTTTGTCTGGGTAACGTGTGACACCGGGCGCTCTAATTGAGGTTGAAGCGCATCCTATCTCCGTCCATTCCTGCCTTGATCTCTGGGATAATGTTTTGTCAGCTCACAGTGGTGCTCTGTGGATGCATAACTTTAAACTGGCTAAATGTCATATATATCATATACTGATTTCGATTGGGAATTTTCAATATGTTACCTTTGAATGCGTTAACACTATCTACATACAAATTTCTGTGTATACCACCCACACTTCATACTGAAGATCATTGAATATTGCCACCTCTGTATTTATTAGGGCTGTCAATTTTACACAAATTTGTATTGTTATAATTATTAATTATCGGAGTGCCTGCTCATGAATTATACACACACACTATATATATATATATATATATATATATATATATATATATATATATATATATATATATATATATATATATATATATATATATATATATATATATATATATATATATATATATATATATATATATATATATATATATATATATATATATATATATATATATATATATATATATATATATATATATATATATATATATATATATATATATATATATATATATATATATATATATATATATATATATATATATATATATATATATATATATATATATATATATATATATATATATATATATATATATATATATATATATATATATATATATATATATATATATATATATATATATATATATATATATATATATATATATATATATATATATATATATATATATATATATATATATATATATATATATATATACATACACGCAGTCACCTGTAATAAGCCTATATATAGGAGACTTGATGTATGCCCATATAGAGACGCCCATACTGTACAATTTAAATGGCTATCCCCGCCTCCCTGTAGTAAAACGGGCGCCCAGCCGACCATCGTAAAAAAAATACGCTCGGCGAGCGAAAAATACGCTAACGATACGCCCGCTATTCGCTCATGACGCGCGGGCGACCGGAACCTGTCATACTGGGCATGCGCATTGCGAATTTTTTGACGAAAATTTGCTTACGATGAGCGTTGCTCTGGATCAGGCCCAATGTGAACGAGTCATCGCTAGAGCTGGAGACTTCCGTCTCTCTCTCTGTATACAGCGATGACTCATAGGCTTCACTGACAGTGACTGACAGTCACTAGTGTCTGCGCCCGATGCCCGAAGAAAAAACTAACAAACTGCAGAAAGTCCCATGCGGTATCCACACGCATGGGACAAATAGTAAAGTGTTAACGCGATCACTGATTGTGCTTAAGAGGAGGATGTCAATCACTGACACCCATCCTCTTTTTGGGGGCCCTTTGTGAGTGGGGGCCCCGGGACGACTGCCATGATCGCCCCGTGGTTAATCCGGTCCTGATGTCATTCATAGTACTATTAAGGCACACATGGAATCACAATTAACAGTAAATAATTATATAAGTTTCATGTGACAATCACATGGCGCAAGGCTTGAATTCCTCTTACTTGTGTCCATGCAAACTGTTTAAGTGACAACATTTAAGGCTATGTACTGCCATTCTCCTGTGGTGTACCTATAAAAATTGACACTTCATTAGTATTATCACCTGTTAACGTGATTAAAATGTCAGATTTGGATAGAGAAACAGCAGGCTGTAGCCGGCTCTCTTCCAAGCGTCGCCTTGCTGAGGTTTACATGCTGGACAAATTTTTACCAGTGCTGCGGAGAGGTTAGAGCTCCAGGCAATAGAATTCAATAGGTCCACTGGCTCAGTGACAATGGACAGCAGGGGCTCCTAGCACACTGGCCTGTTCCTGAACTTTCTGAGAGGTAAAAGCAAAAAGATTGTGTTAAAATTAGTAAACATTTGTTACCAACTGAAGAATGTGTTTACACTTATCATCATTCTTTTGTTAAACACATCACAAACCGCATCACAAACCCAGTGTGCTGAAATATTCTCACATTTTAGGGGTATTTCTGCCTTCTTCACTATTAATATAAGATATGCGCTTAAACACTCTGTTGCACATTCTGTAAAACATTTTAGATGAGTAAAATGTTTATTTTCAATATTTTCCCCCATTTTCCTTTTCTTTGGAACTTCTTTCTTACTCTATTGCCCATCACATGATGTGAAAGTTATATGTCAAAGGTGTTGTTAATGTGACAAATAAATTATATTTTTAATTCTTTGTAGACACTGCACATTCTCAAACCGAGGAGGAGGGTGCTGAGATGATGATGTTGAAGACATCTGACAACCCTTCAGGGTTCTCCTCATTCTGGACCTCCAGTATTGTGCACCTTTCTTGCATGCAGTAGGGATACTACTGATATGGATGTTTTGGATTCACAGACTCTTCTTTGCCATCTGCAACCATCTGGAGCAAAGATATCACTGGCACACCTCCCACCACATGTCTGTCACCCATCACAGAGAATGGCAACAATGAGAAAAGAAAAATGTACTGTTCAAAATGCTCCATACTGTATATAAAGACTGAAAAAAAAATTCAATTACAGGTACAGGTTTACATGGTAATGTAAGCCATTTCTTAATCTGTTTGAGGATTTATGTAAGGAGTTAGTAGCCAAGGGTGGCAAGGATAGGCAGCATCAACTACAACAAGACACAATGCTTGAAAGGTCGGCGCTGATAGGATTTAGATGAAAATATATAAGGATAGGTTATGTACTGTACACATATATCTTATTTTGCAAGAAAGCAGTTCTAACAACAGCACGGGAAAGTAGTGTCCAAACTATTCCCAACAATTGATACACAAAATAAAAACACAAAAATTCTGGAGCGCTAGGAAATAAAAGATACCAGAGATATACAAATTGCAATGTCTGGTTGTTGTAGGAGAGGTGACCAAAAAAATAATAAAAAGAAAATAAAAGAGGACTTCCGGTGGGCGGTGCATCGCGGTGGCCGCGTCTTAACGGAGCTCCCGGCGACATACCCTATTATCGGCAGATATTTGTGGGTTTTACCGCTCCAACTGCCTCTGTGAGTGGATTCCTGCCGGTCTTCACTCTCTGGGACCTTACTTTTTTCAGATATTGTCGCGGGGGCTGCTAAACTTTCCCCGGAGTCTGCCTCTAGAGCGGAGGCCTCGTGGAGCTGGCGGCCATTTATTTTTATTTTTTTTGAAAATACGTTTTATTAAGTTTTTCAAATAGTAATAGGGGAAGGGGTACAGAAAAGAAAAAGAGGTTATGGGAACATGTTAATCCCATGCAACAAATGAAGGACCATACATATATGTATAAACAAGGGGAAAATCAAACAACATGAGAACAACACATTCACATTGAAGCATTAATACTATCAAGTTAACCTTAGGATTCTGAGAACCCAGAAAGTAGGGGTCGTCAGTAGAGGGGCAAGACGGGTTAGAGGTATAGATGGGAAAAGGGGAATAATGGGAAACCTGAAGGAGGTGATCTCTGTCCAAGTATGAGCGGTGTCATGAGGGGTTAACGGTTAGTCATGAAGACCCGGGGAAATCTGAAAATGGGCAAGCCATGGGGACCAAACCCCGGCGAGGCGCTTGGAAGAGTTATGAAGAATACCGGAAATATATTCAAGTGTATATATACGCCAGACTTCTTTAATGATAGATGAAATTGAGGGGGGGGATAGTTGCTTCCAATGCGCAGCAATCTGACATTTGGTGGCATTTAAAATGTGCTTTATAAGGAGACGAGCACTCTTAGGGGCGTCCGGGATAGTACGGGGAAATAGTGAGTACGTGGGCGAGGCTGGGATGGGGACACCCGTGATAGAAGATATCAAGTGATGAACCTCCTGCCAGAGGGCCACCACTTTTGGACAAGTCCACCATATATGAAACAGGGTGCCTTCCTCACCGCAATGTCGCCAGCATGCCGCAGAGGTAGAGGGAAAAATTACACTCAATCTTTTGGGAGTTAAGTACCAACGATAGTAAACTTTGTGCGCATTTTCGTTAATGCGAACACATATGGAGGTTTTGGCAAGATTTTCTCTAATTGATGTCCAGTCCTCCTCGTCCAGTGACTCCCCAAAATCACGCTCCCACTGCAGCTCATGAGGGTCTTTTGAAGGGCGTTTGTGGCGGAGGAACAACCGATAAAGTGTCGAGATAAGTTTAGCCGGAGGGGAACGCAGGGCACATAACGACTCTAGAGTGGAAGAGCTGGAGGTATAGAATTGTGGAGGAGCGAGGGAATTATAGAAATGGCGCAGTTGGAGATACTGAAAAAAGCACCGGTGTGAACGTACATAATTCATTATTATTTTGTGGATCCAGCACTTGTCTTCTAGCATCACCTACAAGCTGGGACTTAGAAAGCCTTTTCTCTACAGAAGAGAAGGCGGGCCTGTAACGTGGCAGAAGCCAGAGAAAGAAAGAGGCAGAAATGGTCTCAGAGAAATTAGCTTCAATGTCTGTCCAAACTCTGGTGCCTGTAGACGAGTGCAAACAAAACATATGAGTAAGATGCGCTGCTCTATAATAAGCCAAAAAATTTGGAGCACCCAGACCTCCCTCCCCAATAGGCCGACACAAAGTTTCCTGGCGAATCCGGGGCTTACGGGCGGACCAAATAAATTTAGTAGCCAATTGTTGCAGGGTTTTGAAATATTTTACAGGGATTCTAATGGGCAGCGTTTGGAAGAGGTATAAGAGGCGAGGGAGAATATTCATTTTCAGAGAGTTAATCCTGCCTACCCAAGAGATGATATGTTTGTCCCATTTTTCTAGATCAGCTTTAATAGTAGAGAAAAGGGGGGGGAAATTGGCTGCAAATAGCTGTTGGTAGGACTTTGTTAGGAAAATCCCCAGGTATTTGAGCTGCTTGACTTGCCAGCGGAAATTAAATTTCTGTTGGAGTTGATGATGTAGGGAGGGGGACAAGTGTAGAGGCAATATCTCAGATTTATTAGCATTAATTTTGTAATTGGAGAGGGTCCCAAAATCTGATAGATCTTTGAGGAGATTGGGAAGGGACACAATAGGGTTGGTGAGGGTCAATAAAATGTCGTCAGCATAAAGGGAGATTTTATAGTCAGTGGGGCCAATAGCAATACCAGTAATGTCAGGGTTATCTCTAATTTTAATAGCAAGGGGTTCGATCATTAAGGCAAATATGAGAGGGGACAGGGGGCAGCCCTGCCTAGTGCCATTGCGAATAGAGAAAGGGGAGGATTTGAACCCATTGGCCAGAACGGACGCAGAGGGGTTAAAATAGAGAGCGGCAATAGCATTCAGGAAAGGGCCCTGGACACCCATGGTCGAGAGAACCAGCCGCATGTATGTCCAGTCCACTCTATCAAACGCTTTCTCTGCGTCCAAAGCCACCACGAGAGCAGGGAGGCCGCGAGTATTGGCAATCTGAATGAGGTCTATGGCTCGCCTGGTGTTGTCAGAGGCTTGCCGGCCGGGGATAAACCCCACCTGATCAGGGTGCACAAGCGAAGTGACAATCGGATTCAAGCGATTCGCCAGGATTTTGGCGAAAAGCTTGAGGTCAACATTGAGGAGTGATATGGGCCTATAGTTGGAACAGGAAGTAGGGTCCCTTCCCGGTTTCGGGATCACTACGATCTCTGCTCCCGTGGTGGCCGGATCAAACTTTGCTCCGGACAGAATCGAATTAAATAAAGCAAGGAGCATAGGCAAGAGGTGCGTTCCAAATTTCTTATAGTAAATGGCGGTAAACCCGTCACGGCCAGGGGCAGAAGCGTTTTTAAATTCCTTAATAGTATCTAAAATTTCCTGGGAAGTTATAGCCCTATTAAGAAATTACTTTTGCTTGAGGGTGATTTTTGGAAGGGAGATAGAGCTTAGAAAGTCTCTGACTTTAGTAGCTAGAGTCGTCGTACTGGGGAAATGAGGTGCTAAGTTGTAGAGAGAGGAGTAGTACTCTTTAAAGGAGTCAGCGATCTGTTTGGGGTTATAGATCATGATGCCCTCCTGCGACTTAATAGCAACAATATGATTTCTGGTCCGTTTATCTCTCAGCTTCTGGGCCAGTAAGCGGTCCGCCCTGTCCCCCTTCTCATAATATTTCTGCTTAAGCCATTGCAAGGTTTTAGCCGCTTTTTTGGAAAGGAGCTGGTGGAGTTGGCCCTTCAATGCTAATAATTTAATGCGGGTCTTCCGCTTGGGAAATCTCTGGAA
>WWET01000521.1:458162-486395 GCA_011038615.1 Limnodynastes dumerilii
CTTCAGCCGGCATAAGGAAGGGGCTATACGCCCGCACAGGGGGAGTGCCAGGGGGAGTCACCGATGTAACGCTGAGCGTTAGCACGCTCAGCGCTACATCGTAGCTCTGGATCAGACCCTTAGTTACTAAAAAGAGGCAGCAAAGGGTAGGTGTCTACAATGTTGTGATGGATGCAGGGCCTTTAAAGAGATCTGGGCACCAGTGCAGAAACAGGTTTCATATGTTAAGATATATGTGTAGGAGAATTTGTGCATTTGTGCAAGTACATACAATTTTAGCAAGATTATTTTCCCCTGCTACATGGCTTTTGGAGGATGATAACAGTCAAGACTCCACAACTATATGAGACCATTAAAGAAGCATTTAAATTTGTGAATGCATTACTTAAGATTTGAATATGTTGTGCTGACTGCCTTAGTATATAAATCATAAGAAAAGAAGCAGCTGTACAGAGGAGATCAAGCAGAATAAAAATTCTATGTCAGTACACAGGTATACATCTGACAAAACAACAAACAAGGGGATACTGGTTACAAGAGAATGATGACAAACAACACAGAGAAACCCAATACAACTCAGATGCTGTTGAGTCAAGGCTGAGAGGCCTGGAGAGGTCGAGCACAAGAGAATGAAGGGTCCTCAATTCTACCGCCTTTATTGCTAGTGGAGCCGCTGGGAATTTATTTGATGTGGACCTTGACAAGATCTGGGGAATACCTACTGAGCTGTGCCTATTACAGCCTGTGGCCTGAACAGTAAACCTTTGGTAGGTGGATTTATCTTTAAAAAGACTGTTCCTATCAGGCTATCTCTCCGCTTATGTTATTTAGGACTTTTGGAGTTTTTCCCTATTTCCTGTCCTTCAACCCAAATAATTTTGGGGGCATCCAAAACCCACAACCCTGTTCTTGGATTGGATCCAAGAGGACATTATTCATTTGTGATTCCTGTGATGAGAGATGTTTTGAACACTTACCAACCCAGATCATATGACCGCGCCATAGACCTGCTCCCCTGAAGTGAGACTATATTAAGAAAAGACTAGAAAAAGCAAAAGCTATGGAAGACTATTGTCACATTTTGCGGTAAGAAACACCGCTCTTACCTGCTCCGGCCGCCCGCGGCTTCCCTCCGGAGGTCCCGTAGCCCAGCTTCACGGAGACTGTCACTGACACAGTGACAGTCTCCACTGTTCACCACCTGAAGGCACGGTCCTCTCCCATCGGCGTCCCACGTGGAGTTCTATGGGCGTCGCCATCTTGAATTACTTATGTGACTATGAGCCACCAATGATTACTTACCTGCTCCGGTCCTCCAGCCAATCAGTGCGCAGGGCACACTATTTAAACGCTGCAGCACTCACCATCTTCACCAGAACAACTTGGTCTTCCAAGGTGCCTGGTAGCCTGTGTTCCTGGTAAATTCCTGTGTTCTTGGTAAAGCCTGATCCTGTTCCAGCTCCTGGTAAAGCCTGATCCTGATCCAGTTTCTGGTAAAGCCACCCATCACGCCAGTCCGGCGCAACTTAGCACGCCAGTCCGGCGCAACTCAGCACACCAGTCCAGCGCAACCCATCACGCCAGTCCGGCGCAGCCCATCACGCCAGTCCGGTTCAACTCATTACGCCAGTCCGACGCAACCCATCACGCCAGTCCGGCACAATTCATCACGCCAGTCTGGCGCAACTCATCATGCCAGTCCGGCGCAACCCAGCACACTGGCCCGTGCATATGTCTTGTATTACTACAACCGGGCATAAGCCGGCCATTGCTACTGGACTTGTTCAGTTTTTTTTATTTTAACGTAATACATTTTACTCTGATTTTGTGGGTTATCATTTCAATTAAACAAAAATTCACACTGTGGTCTATATAATGCTCCTCAGCTTATTGAAATGAAATTATTTAAAAGCTACATTAAATCACCCATTATCCATAGAGCACTTATGGAATTGACTATTCTAGATCAATGATTGGGTCATAACTGCTACTGTTATTCTACAAAGAGATAAATATAGTTTTCTAAAAAGTTCATCTATGATTAGTAAATATTGGATTCCAATAACCAATTAACTAAGAAGTATATAAATACGCAAATCATTAAATGCTGATGACCTGTTTAGACGTATTCTTGAAGTTATTTAAGAAGTGCTTTAGGAAAGCTCCTTGATTTAATACTAGGGTTTCTACAGCATATGTTATGCTCACTGGTTTCTTTGTATGTCACCCTACTATACACCATTATAACCATTTAAGAACAGAATTGTCCATAGATTAGCAGAAAGAGGAGAAAACATATGAAAATGCTCAGGGGCTGAGCCAGAATTGCGCATAAATAGGTTACGTTTAGTTAAAAGTAGACACACATAAAACTAATGCAATTACTGTCCTATTTGCAGTATCTATTAAATTGAAAGAGAGTCACCGGGCACTACCTGAATAATTGGGGGCCACTTCCCAAAACAATAAGGGAGGTGCAGAAGAAGAAAAAGAGTACACAAACAAATATTGAGAACAACGTTCTCAAAAGGGTCCTCTTATCTAGCACTCTGGGTCTCCCAAAATAACCATTATTAAAAATTGAATAATTTAAACGTTAAAATATATAAATCTTTATTAGAATAATAATAAAAGAATGAATAAATATGGAGGTGAAATAACTAAAACCTAAATACTACTAACAGTGGCGTGGCCACCGATGAAACAATTAAAAATACTAAAGAGCCACAGTAAATTTTGCCGTATAAAGTAAGTTACTCCCCTGTATATTTACACCGTATTATTCCAGTGAGTAATAAAGTTGTAGGGACCTGAGTAAATCTATAGGTTGTAGATAGTAAGAGGAATATGTTGAAATAAATGTGAATATTGCCGCTAAGGCTAATTATATATATGGCTGGTAATTCAACTGTCAATGCCTCTAGAATATGATAAAGAAGTTTCAATCCTAATTACAACTCAGAGGTCTACCCTGTGAATATATAAACAACATGCCACACTGTTGCTGAAATCTATGTACCACACAAAGTTATACAAATCCTCTGTGTCATAAATGTATTAAATGCAACTTATATGCTTATCTTAATCTAACTAATAGAGCTCTAATTAGTTTTGAGATACTTACCATTGGTTAAGTTTATGCTTAAAGTGTTTATATGTTATTGAATACAGACTTAATGGGCCATTGTGCCTTAATAATTTCAGCAACATAGTTGCAATCCATTTGTTTATTTATAAAGCAAATATTAGTACTCTAGCGACCATTGAAATAGAGGCAAGCTGCAGCTTGCAATTAATACATTTATGACACAGAGGATTTGTGACAACTTTTTGTGGTACATAGATCTCAGCAACAGTGTGGCATGTTGTTTATATATTCACAGGGTAGACCTCTGAGTTGTAATTAGGATTGAAACTTCTTTATCATATTCTAGAGGCATTGACAGTTGAATTACCAGCCATATAGATAATTAGCCTTAGTGGCAATATCCACATTTATTTCAACATATTCCTCTTACTATCTACAACCTATATATTTACTCAGGTCCCTACAACTTTATTACTCACTGGAATAATACGGTGTACATATACAGGGGAGTAACTTACTTTATACGGCAAAATTTAATGTGGCTCTTTAGTATTTTTAATTGTTTCATCGGTGGCCACGCCACTGTTAGTAGTATTTAGGTTTTAGTTATTTCGCCTCCATATTTATTCATTCTTTTACTATTATTCTAATAAAGATTTATATATTTTAACGTCTCAATTATTTCAATTTTTAATAATGGTTATTTTGGGAGACCCAGAGTGCTAGATAAGAGGACCCTTATGAGAATGTTGTTCTCAGTATTTGTTTATGTACTATTTGCAGTATACAAAGATATTGTATAATTATTATGTAAATATAAACAAGTGCTAATAAATGTCACAGTGTCTCAGTAAGTGAAATTTTATATATATATTATATAGTGCGGTCCCATAACACTCCCCTTAGTTTTTAAGAATTATTATTTTCACATCCATAGGGTTACCTTAACTGTCTCTGTGTTTATTTGTGCAGATTTTGGTAAAGTATGTGCATACTTTGCAATCCCAGCCTAGACTGGCCCACGCCCGCTTTTCTTAACTTATTACTTGTAGTGGCACACCCCTTTTTACACCATGCGCAAATTGCAAGAAAGTGCATGCACACAGCATGCGTATATTTAGGTATGTTTTTAAGTGTGAATCCGGTCCTGAGTTCTTATTTCTTTTGAATATAAATCTGGGAATCGCGTTGATAACAAGCTTTTGGCCATTTTTAAAAAAAAGAAAAGCCATGTGTGCAGTGACAGTATAATCATCACGGGAATGGGGTAAAAGTGGCTTTATTATGCTTAGCCTTGCACAGTAGTGACCCTCACCTTCACCATCCTTATCATCACATCGACTAACAAGTGGTGTATAGCTAGACTGAGCAACTCTGTGGATCACACTCATTTATATGGGCTTCTTAAGCAGGTATATACTCATTCCAAATCAGTAGTTAGTGTGCACATGTCAAACTGAAGGCATTACGTTTATCTTTACTATCTTGGACATTGTGGTTTAACTGACGGTTTACAAGAACCTAGAGTGTTAAGCCTCAAGATTGGGCTGGCCTCTTTGTTCAGTAAGATGATATGTGTTGATTTTAAAATGATTCAAGCACAACATTTTTTAACCTTTTTCTTAACATTTGTCTAGCCTCTCTAAAACTAGTTTGCAATCCAATTTTCCTAGAAGGAAAGAAGCCCATTTAGTATGCAGCGTGCCGACGAGAAAGTCATCATGAGACATCCCCATAGAGAAAACTTCCTGACAGAAACTAGCCAAGTTTCAAATCTATTCCCTGTTCCCAATAGTAATTTTCTATTTACAGCCGATCACAACCGCAGATTTCCTTTCTGTTATATGAGTAACACAAGATTGGACACTTTTTCTTTCCATTCTAAAATTATCCTCAGCTCTGCTACTAACACTGCTGTAGGATTTGTTCATACAGAGCACTGAGCACTATTACCATTGTGGACAGGGGTGTGGGTCCCCGTTCCCAGTTTTCATAGTTCCGAATTAGCTGGGAAATCGATTGCTTCTGCTTCAAAGAAGCACGGTGCTCTAAATGGTAAGTATTAAATGTAACCTCAACCCTTTTTCCCTAACCCACCCCTTCTATTACCCTAACCCTCACTTCCATGCAGCCTGACCCAAACCCTCCCTTCCCAGCAGCCTGACTCAAACCCTAACCCTCCCCTTCCATGGCCCTAACCCTCCCTTCCCAGCAGCCTGACCCTAACCCTCCCTTCCCTGCAGCCTGGCTCAAACCCTAACCCTTCCCTTCCATGGCCCTAACCCTAACCTTAACCCTCCCTTCCCAAAGCCTAACACTTACCCTCTGCCTAACACAAAAGTCTCTGGAGAAGTTACTCATCAGCATAGTCACCCATTCTAAAAAATAATCTAAAATGGCTGCCTATTCAAAATAAAGACAGCCAAAAAAGAACTTTCATCTGTGTCTACTTCTGAAAGACAGTCATCCTGCTGGGGACTCCAACTGGTGGGCAGGACCACCATCAGGGGTGGACAGCCAAGACTATTGTATCCTACAGCCAATACTTGCTGCTCAGAGCTGATTATAAGTGGACCAATGTGCAGGAAACTTCCTTGTGCACTGGCTCACTGTTAAAGCAGGTCTACAATGCCCCTATGTGATATCACAGAGGGGGTGGGGCGCCTGCGGCTGTGTACTGGTTCCTGCAGTTTCTGATTGTGAGAAATATAGCACTTGCCCTTATGCATCAGTCTTAACTGTCTTATACAGTAAGCTTGAAGACAGGGTCCTCTTAACCCCCAGTCTTCTTATAATGATTCCACCTTTGTGTTGCAACTTTTTTGGTTTTGTCTTATACACAGTTTTGAATACAGGCAGCTGCATAGCAACAACAAATTATATACAAGTTTAAGTGTAAAAGCTTGACCAGTGTTTGGTCGTCATTTTTTTGTAAACAGGTTGGGGTTAAACACAACTGGCATTTGCCAAACTGAATGTACAAAACATAAACTGTGTTAATGCATTCCTGTGAAGGGGGGGTGGGGTTGGCCCATTTATCATGCGCACAAGATACGCATGGTGTGTGGGAATAGGAATGCAGATCCAAAGCCCTTACATTCAATCTTCCTTACATGGTCTTCTGCATGTGAAATTTTAAGGTAGGGTTCTGTATGTATAAGACCTAACATATGAGTGCAGGGGATGTGCACTCCTCTCATAGGGCCTGATCCAGACCTACGCCGATGCGCTGTGCTTACTAAAGCACAGCGTATCGGCGTTTACTTACCCTGACACTCCCCCTGTGCGGGCGTATGGCCCCTTCCTTACGCCGGCTGAAACGCCGATGCGCTGTGCTTACTAAAGCACAGCATATCGGCGTTCACTTACCCCGACACTCCCCCTGTGCGGGCTACCCTAACTTCAGCCGGCATAAGGAAGGGGCCATATGTTTGCACAGGAGCGTATGGCCGCCTAGCCCGCCTTCCCACCCTCATTTAACTACCTCCCCCCGCCCACCTACACTAACCTGAACGTAGGGACGCTGGGGGACGTCCCCTCCAGCGCCCCTATGGCGCTGCTACGGACGCCCGATCCACGATCGGGCATTGCTGTAGCGACACCGGGCAACATCTGCCCGGGCGCATGTGCAGATCGGCTGAAAAGCCGATCTTTCGCTTATGCCCGCCGTCCTAGCGACGGCGGGCATTGTTCTGGATCAGCCCCATAGACTCTGTTTCAGAGGCTAATGTATGGAATATGCTACAAGTCTGAATCCGGCCCATAGTCTAATTAAATAGTTTTATATACCTATCCAAGTTTTTCAATATTCCTAAACAGGTCTCTTCAATCTTACCCTGTGTTACTCATCCAATTCATACAGGAAAGACAAAAAGAAGGAAAATATAATTAATCAAATTCTTACATTTTTCATAATTCTAATATGTGGCCTTAAAACCATTACATGTTTATTACCAAACAATTAAACACCAATAAAAATTAAATCCAAATAAAATATTACTCATTCACACATTAAAAGTTTGAGGTCCATAACCATGGAAGGTTAAATCAGCAGATCACATCCACAAAATATCAGCCTAAGCCCAGGCAGCCGAGGATGGAGTATAGATCTGCGGAATCGACTCACCAGTGTGATGCTCTTCTTAAGAGCAGTGGGCCTTTGATATACTGTTGATATTTTATATATCTTTTACAATTAGAATAAAAATACCATGGGAACAAATTCCTTCATGAATAATTTAAAAAATGGATTACAGCATGAGAAAATTAGGGAATGAAAAAACAGGGAATTAAACAAATCCTCTGCATTATTTTTTCAATGAAACAATCAAATGATTATTTATGCTAATCACACTAATGGTATTCAAACAACCAAATGAATGGTAAATGGAAAATCTTAAACTTACTCATTCTCTAACCCAAAACGGACATGGGGGTAGATCCTGAACAACGTTTGCAGTACGTTTGTTCGCGTAGCGAATTTTCGCGTACGTAAATTCGCTACGCTACCCTTAACACACCCCCTGCACGGACGTATTTTGTGAAAATACGCTACCCAAACCCTACCTTAACTTTTCCATACGTAACACAATACGTCCGCTAACGGGCGTACAGACTACGCGAACGTACGCAGCTTAGCACGCCCATACTGTACACTTTAAATACCCCCCCCCGCCTACTTCACGTAATTCGCACGTATTCGTCGCTAACGTAATTTTGGCACGCCCACACGTAATTACTTACGTTCGCAATACGTGAATTATCCTTACGTTAGAAAATACGCTACGCGAATGTGCGTATTTTCTGCGGTGCGCATGCGCAGTTCAATCAAAACTGCGAATTTACGTGTATACCACACGTAAATTCGCAGAAATGCGTAGTTCAGGATCTGCCCCATGGTAACCAATTCCTGTAATTATAAAGAGTTTATGTTCATACAATGACGGTATATGCTGGCAATTCCAAAAAAACATGACAGCTGAATTCATCTGCAGATTCTCTTAAAAACCCAATGTATCACATATCTTGTTAATCAAGCAATGTCATACCATAACTTTATGTTGGTAGCATATTAAATAATTATAAAAAATCTCACAAACAATAACCTTCCTTGTGGAGGATTACAAATCAATCTCAGTTTTAAACTTTGCAACTATGCAAATTGCTATTTGTTTTAATAAGTTGTTGTTTGTGCATTTATGAAGACTGAACTGCACATAGGGCCTGATCCAGAGCTACGGCCGCCGTCGCTAGTACCTACCGGGGAGTGCAGTATGATAGGGATTGTGTGTTAAGTTGACCATTACCTCCGAATGGGGGGGTTCCTGGCCTTAACCATGATTTGCCTCCTCTGAGCTGACTCCCAACCGGCCACCTGCGCCACCCTTGGTGCACGTTCACAAAATTATAGTCCATCCAATTGATCAATTCAATAAAACTATGCCCCCTTTTAAAATCCATACTGTTGTCTGTCTGTTTATTTACTTATTAATGCATGACGTGTTTACCATAGTCAGCCGTTGGTCATTTACGAAGAAAACCTACACTGCAGTTAATAGCATTTGATGCAGCTGAATGATCCCCAGTTGTGTACTGCAGAAAATGACATTTCTTTTACACAGTATATAAACATGCCCCTCAACGTAATTTTTCTAGTAAACTAGTTCACTGTTTAGTGCAAATAGGACCCGATGAAATATCATGTTTTCAGGCATTATGTCACATTAATGCACAATTTTATTAAGGGTGTGTACGTCAAGGCTGATGTCAAGGGCAAATACTCCTCTGTCCCCCCCTAGCCCCCCACCCGGTCTGAACTATGCACGCACTGATTGACCGCAGATGATTAGTTGTTTATAAGCAATTAATCAGCTGCTTTGATTGATGATAAGTAACTAATCAGCAGCTACAGAATAGCATTAACGTGCCATGGCTTTGTAAAATATGGTTTCAAGGAGCAGAAGTGGCAGGGGTTAGCCACTCTTTGTAAGTACTGATAGTGACTCTGGTCAATCCCCACCACTACTTCTGCCTGGCTGCACAGGGGTGCCACTAAATATTGTGGGGCCCAGGACTTGGCCTGTGGCAATCCAACCCTATATATGACGATGGTGGAGGTGGAGCACCATGGCTTGTTTTTAAGAAGTCCTCCCTGCACATTGACCCACTGATGTGGTACAGGTATCGGTTGGTTGGAGACTGATGACAGTGACTCATCTGTCTTCTATAGCCGATAACTGCTGCTAAAGTGCTACGGCGAGTATAACGAGCAGCCCTCTCTATTCAGACTCAGGACTCCAGTCCCAGCAGTTCTTCCCTGATGGTAGCTCTGCAGCAGCATCATACAAGAGATGCAGTATTCTACTAATAATATGTAGCAGGGGCACGGGTCGTGGGCTCCACTTCAAATGCACTAGAGGTGGTCCTGGTGTAGGCTTTTTTAATCCTCTGAAAAGGAGACAGATCTGACATTGTTAACAAATAATAATATCCACTTATATAATAACTGCCATATAGATAGATATCCACACTATGGGCCGGATTCACACTTAAGAAGCTCCGGCTTCTTATCTATGCAGCCAACTATCTCTCACCATTTTACTAGATAATAGTTATTTTATGTCACAACCATTTAAATGCATTTTGCTGGCTTTAAAAAGGTTAGTAAATATGTATTTGTATGGTTCTAAAGCCTTAGTCCATTTATTTACTGTAAGCTGTTGATTCATTTTTTGGTGTAAGATTCAACTCAACAGTTTGAGACATTTAAATAAATCTCCACAGGCCATGTATACTAAATGAATAATGAGACAGGACACCTAATGATCTATGGGCTGTATTCACACCTAAGAAGCTTCTTCTTCTTAGGTGCGGAGATTTGCAAAATGCGCATGCGTAGTAGGTCATTTATGCAATCTACATACCAGCTAGGTCCTTAAAGACCGCACAGAGTAGTTTAGTTAGAAAGAGGCGGCCTTAAGCCACCACGGGGATTGCTTAGTTAGAAGTAGATGGGGGGGGTTTAGATTAGCCAGGGAGGGCGGGGAGAGGCAATGTACATGTGTAGTTTCCTTCTTAAGAAGGAAATTACAAACGGTAAGATAAGGTAGCCCTATGGCACTCATAAGGTACCTAAAATGGTGGGTGGGTTAGGGGCAGGACGGGCACCTAACTCACTCTTAGGTATGAATATTGGCCTATATCATTTTGTGCTTTCCTACAAAGAAAATAGTACATAGGGATAACTTTAAACATTTAAAACTAATAAAAATGCTGACATTTCAATATTTGTTTACTCTTTAGGTCAGTGGTTTCTTCTTAGAAACATTTAAATTCTATTACCACAGGGGGTGATATCCCATGTTCTAATCTGTATTTTCATCTCTAAATGTTTTCTAATCAAGATAAAGAGTGCGGAGTACATGTTGAAAGTAAAGCTTAGTATAAATTATGTTCATAGAAAAGGGCTCTTTCATCTATGGTTTTTGGTTGAAGTTCAGTCTCTTATTTTTGCATTGCAGAGTTTGCTGTAATCCAAAAATGCTTTAATGTGGCAATGCCTGTTTAAAACAAACTTAATATAGGGGGACCTTAAGTGTCTATGTGTACTAGGGTAAAGTAAAGTTCTGATATAATGCCTTAAATAAAAGATTCAGACACAGGTCTCACATCTAAAATGAATTTAATCACTGTTAAAATATCTAATGAGAAAATAAATGCAGGGTTGTGCCATACCTAAAAGATTAATAATAATAAATGCTTTTTTATGTTCTAAGAATCTATGAAAATTGTAGTATGTCATTTATATGTACAGTAGTTATACTATATATAATATATGTATGTATATGTATAATATATGTAATATTTATACAGTATAAACTAATGTAGAAAAAATATTTGTCTATCAGTGTCAGTTTGCTGATCTCTGTGTTTTATTGTGGTACTAAATGAATTTGTCCAAATATATTGTTTAAATATACATTTTACAAAAAGAACATAATCAATATAAACCAGATCCATTTAAAGCAAGGATAGAACAGAACACAGATTAGTAGTATGGATCCGTTCCGGTTTCATGGGGACAGGGGCTCAGGATCACAAAGAAACATAAATCAGTACAAATCAGTTTTATTTGCACAGGGGTATAACTAACATTTACTTATTTTTAGTTGAATCTTCAAGTATCCTTTCTAAAAACTGGAAAATATTAAGTCCTGAAAGAATGTTTGGGGTTGTTGTTTAGAGCGGACATAATGGGTTAAGACTGCCAGTACTGACTTCCCTGAAGTAGAAAAATGAAACCGTAGTAAATCATCTGGTAATGAATGCCAAATTTTATAGAAAAGAAAATGACAAATTTGGAATAGTTCAAAGTTGAAAATGTTGCCGATCTTGTCTGTTTTTTGGGAAGGCAGAACTCAGTGTAAGAGGCATCTTCACACTAGCTGTTTTCTTGTTAGAAAGATAATGGTTTAGGGGAGTGCCTTTGGGAGGAGAGATTTGAGCAAAGAATTTGAGAAAATATGCTACATTCTAAAGATTTCATAGAATTGCAGATGTCAGCTGACAGACCTGGGTGTAGTGATGCGGTTACATGCCGCTGTATTCACTTACCTTCCTCTGTTCCTCTTCTCTGGGCCCGACGCTCTCCCACTGCATGCCGTCACGTAAACGGACGGCATACAAATTAGCCATGTGCTTTAGCTCTCCCCAGCCTCCCGGTGCGCAGTCCTGCCGTGCGTTCTGGTTACCCAGCAACCAGAACGCTACTTCCTCCTGTCTTGCAGCGCAGCATAGCGATTGGTCCGATCACTGTGTTACCAGGAATAACTGCGCCCAAGTGCTGCTGGAGGCTGGTCCTGGTGCTGTTTCCTCATTGGCCAGCCTCCCCTGTAAATAGACCTGCGAGCACATCAGTTCCCCGCCGGTTATAGCATCTGCTTCCCTGTGCTTCTGACTTTATCTTACCTCTCTTATCTTCTCATTGTATTCTGTCCCTTTCTTGAGTGCCCCATGGTTGTCCTTTCTGGTTCCTGCTTGTTATCCACTTGTGTCAACTCCCTTATCTGCTTCTTGTTGTTTATCCCTATTTGTATTAACCTGTTCCTCTCCTGACTGCCTGTCTATGTTATCCCTTAGGGGATTATTCTCTGGTGTGAGTGTAGTGTGAATCTCCTAGTTAGTCTTGTGAGTCAGTCCAGTCTTGTCTTCCTAGTTTTGTCCGTTCAGTGTTCATTGTTGTTTGTCAGTACAGTCCCTTCTGTTACTGCTACACCCACTTACTTGCTTCCTTTCATCCATTCCCTCTTGGCCCCATTTCCTCCTCCGGGTTACCTCTAAGGTGTGTATCCTGAAGAAGTCTTACCAGCTCCAGTCTATCCCCACCAGCAGAGGCTCTGGCGAATACTCAGACGGACGCAGGCTCTACATATTGGTGAGTGACCCGTTTCCTCTCTCTCTCTCTCTCTCTCTCTTGTCTTAGGTCACCCCAGTACTTAGCCAAGGTAATCCCGGGGTACCATAAATACCCAGACACCCAGTGGTGTCATAATACTCAGATGGATCCCATCCGTTAGATTGCTGTGCTCCCACAAGCTTAGATGGATGGATGGTGGATAGCAGGAGAGGGCTGTGGATACTGTCTCCTCACCGTAGATCCTTTTATAATACAGGGTATGGAAGCTTTACCGCAGTTCTCTCCAAGATGGTTGGGCCTGAGGCCTTGCAGCCAGTGAATCAGGCCCTGTAGTGACTAAAATTGCCGCCGTTCTTTCCAACTGCTCCACTGGAAGGGCCCAGGCGCCAGGACAGGCAGGGAAGTCCCCAGACACATGGGCTGCTGTGATAGTGGTCTGTATGTGGCCCTGAGAGGCACTAAGGGGAGTGATGTGCACCACAACGGGGGCCAACGGCAGCGGTGTAGACCTCTTCTAAAATGGCGCCCGCAGCTCCTAGCCTCATGTGCACGGCGCGTTCGGTCTCAACAGCGGCAGCTCTCTCCCCTGCGCCTGGGCCAGCCATATAGAAGAGGGAATAGGTCCGAGCGGCGGGGAGCTCATACAGCAACCTCCTCCAGGACCAGCATACAGCAAGGGGACGGCAGACGTCGGGTAAGCTTACCCGTCCCGGGAGACAGAGAGACCTCCGGCCCGTCCCCCTCACGCACACCAACTGCTGCTATCTACCACTCTCCAACCAACTGCCTCCCCAACTGACTTTTCCCAGATCCTTCTAGAAGCTCTTTGCACTCAAGCGCATGCCCCTATCAGCTGACTGTTGCCCAGACAACCTCCCTCAAGCACCAGCTGGCTGTCTTCTGACTGCTGCCTAGCAACAGCCCCACTCTAGCTCTCACTGCTCACGCTGCCTAAAGCACCCTGCAATCCCCAATACTCAATCCTGCACTGCAGGGATGCCACAGTTATAGCGTCTGCTGCCCCGTGCTTCTGACTTTATCTTACCTCTCTTATCTTCTCATTGTATTCCGTGCTTTCTTGAGTGCCCCATGTTGTCCTTCCTGGTTCCTGCTTGTTATCCACTTTGTCAACTCCCTTATCTGCTCCTTGTTGTTTATCCCTATTTGTATTAACCTGTTCCTCTCCTGACTGCCTGTCTGTGTTATCCCTTAGGGGCTTATTCTCTGGTGTGAATGTAGTGTGAATCTCCTAATTAGTCTTGTGAGTCAGTCCAGTCTTGTCTTTCTAGTTTTGTCCGTTCAGTGTTCATTGTTGTTTGTCAGTACAGCCCCTTCTGTTACTGCTGCACCCACTTACCTGCTTCCTCTCATCCATTCCCTCTTGGCCCCATTTCCTCCTCCGGGTTTTCTCTAAGGTGTTTATCCTGAAGAAGTCTCACCAGCTCCAGTCTATCCCCACCATCAGGGGCTCTAGCGAATACTCAAGATGGACGCAGGCTACATATTGGTGAGTGACCTGTTTCCTCTCTCTCTCTTGTCTTAGGTCACCCCGGTACTTAGTCAAGGCACCATAACACCCAGACACCCAGTGGTCACGTAACAGATGTGGAGGGTTAATTAATTTAGCCTGAGCAAAGATAAACTCCCAGTGTGTGGGTGGGCCGAATGGTGCCACTCACCTTGGTCGTAGTCCATTGGTCCAGGGGGAGTGGGAGGTGCTGGGGCCTCTGTGGAATAAAAACCAGACTGGACCCTAGGACGTCCTCCTTTCTCCTTCTGGATTCTCCCACCCTCCCTTCCCCTTAAATTTTTCTTCAAGTGTATAAGTCTCGGACAAGGGTATCCAAGAATGGCTTACCAGCAGAAAGCAGGTCGTTTTGATTGAGCATTGTGTTGCTTTATTTGTTGACTGATGAGTCAAAGTTTACCTGTGGGCATTTTTCAAGGTTACAAAAGGTAACGGTATGTTATTAAAATTTATTGAATGTTGAGGAAATGTTTATGTGTTTTTCTCGCCTGAGGTTGTAGGCACATCTATAGGTATGGCCTCGCGTGGTACTTGATCGGAGCACTGTGCCGAAGGCTCTTTAGTGTTGGTTGAATTTATACTAGCTGCACACATAACCAATTGTTATGTTATTTTATGCATGTGTGATTCTTGTGTAATTAAGCATCCACATTATAGCTGCTTTCTTGGCCCCCATCAAATTTAAATTTAATTGGCTTAAGCAATCACAGTAATTAATTTCAATAACATGAAATTAACTTCCCAATAAAGGTTGTTGTGTCTTTTAATTTCACCGCTATATTAGTGTTGAGTTGGTGTAGTGTCACTGGGAGGTCACACCCATCACACATGGGACGTTTACTCAAGCTTCACATGAGAGGAGAAAGATGTCTGACTTCTCTTACACATATTTTCTTTTGTGTTCTGGCAGGGAAATCAGCCATTTTATCTCTTACTGTTGGGCTAGGGGTGACATTGCAAGGAATGGAACTTTGTACCAGTGGATGTCATCTGCATATACAGAATGGGTCTCCTCCCCCTCCCCTACACTAGAAGAATGGTCTGTGTCATGCAATCCTTTTCCTCCACACTAACGTTATTTATATAGATAAGAAATAAAGAAAAGTTGGATTTATCTTCAATTTACTACTTTAACAATTGTCACCAACTTCCAATGCACCTGAGTGAAAGAGTGAAATAGGTTTTGTGTGAGGTAAAGTTTCAAAGGTCTATCATTTTGTGTCAGTGTAGGAGCCTTAATCAGATATGTTAAAGTTAAACCATCTGCAGAATTTCATAACTTTTTATATACTAACTATATTCCAAAAACCTCAATTTCTAGCTCTTCTAAACGGGCGTGGTTTGCCGGTACAATGGTTTGTTTTGCGACAGAACATTGTGTCGCTGTTGAATAGCGACAGCCTCACAGGTGCTGCGACTCCTACAGTCGCAAAGATTTCTCCACTGACAGGCAAGTACTTGCATCTTAGCCCTACCCAAAACCCTTCCATAAACCTCTGTTTCCTGCAGCCTAACCCCAACCTTCCCCATCAGCCCTAGACTTCCACTTCTTGAACCCCACCCATCCATGTGCTGTAGCCTAACCCTAACCTTACCATTTAATATTATCATCATTTATTTATAAGGCATCACAAGGTGTCCACAACGCTGTACAAAATACAACAACAAAATAGAGTACAGACATACAGGGCAGGGATGGACAGCATAATACATAATAAAATAAAATACAATATAAATAAAAAAAATATCACAAAACTACAATAGAGTCATATGAGCACAGAACACAAGGCAAAATGTGAAGTGTCAAGCTTGGCAGATTAGGGAGGTTGAGAGGGAGCCACCAGGTAGGGACAGAGTAAAAGGGTAGCAGAGGAAGTGGGGAGTGGTGGAGAAGGGAACAACACTAGGATGGAGGGATCTGATCACATGAGTGAGAGGGATGAACTAGAGCCCTCTAATGTATGTGACGTCATATTTTCTATAAAAGGGTGCCCTCTAGCGACAGAATGGTCATTAGTAGTGGCGCTCCAGAAGTGGAAGAAGGAGGACGTTGTGGCAAGTGTCAGAAGAAGCCAAAGACCAGCTGCAAGCACCGAACCACCGGACAGATGACTGCTAAACGGCGAGTCGCTACTTTACTTTATTATTTTATCACACATTTCAAAGCAAACTACACTTTTGTTTACATTTTTTAATGGTGGTCACCATTAAAGTCTAAATACACAGTAAGGGACACTTTTTTTTTTTACATTTTAAGCATTTTTTTTTAAATTGTTAATAATGTAATGTTTATTGGGGGAAATGTTTTATTTTATAAGGGACACATTACACATTAGATTGTAGAATTTTATCACTTGTCAGGCTGACGCTTACACTACTATAAGGATTAGCATGACCATGCTTTACCTTATAGTAGTATATGCGTCGGTAGGATAAGTGATACAATAATGGATCTAGTGTTTTTTACTTTGTGAAAAACACATCAGCTATGTTGACGTGTTTTTCTATTAAAGTGTGTGTCGCTTTCTATGAAAGCGCCACACACAGGAGGTGCTTTTTTTTCAGCCCTCACAGACCGGACTAGAGGCGATTTAGTCAAATCGCCTTTAGTGAATCCTCTGTGTTATATCTTCTACATTAGAAAAGTCGGGACTGCAAGGGTACAGCGATGTTGGTCAAGTTGGTTGTGAACAAGTCTAAAGGGAATTTGGCTTTAGTGAATACGACGATGGGACAAAAACAGCTAAAGTCCCGGGACTTTGGGTGCTTTGGCCAGTATCGACCTTAGTAAATAAGGCCCTGTGTCTCTATTTAGATGTCAGTAATATCAGTTAATCACAAATGTAATATAAAATCACTCCTATACGATAAACTCTTAAATGATTTATTTGAAAAATACATATATGTAATAGCACACCACGATGAAATCATATACAAGTGTTATAAGTTATAACAAACAGAAGGCCCAAGGGCTACCTGTTGGCTCTCTCTGCCATAAAGTTTATTAAAATCATATGATATCAGATTGTAATGTCAAATGGAAATCATACCATCATTTACAAAGACTGCACCTGCAGGCAATGGCAATGATAGGTAAAGAAAACTAAATACACTACACAGATAAATTTAGGTTAAATACACGAAAATTAGAGGTATGGTAAATGGGGAAACATTAGTATTCAGCTATACATAGTGCACAGCTCCAGTTTGTGGTTTTGTTGGAAATGCGCTGATCATAATTACACAATGTAACCCTTTATTGGAATGTTATGTAATAACACTGAACTTCCTCTAAAATATATCCTCAAGTACTTAAGAAAAATGATATAGAATCCCAGGACTTCCTCAGCGCTGGTGTAACTTACAATGAGCGTATATACAAATACAATCTAAAGCATATGTATCTGGATCAGTGTATGAACGAGAATTTCTAATCATCAAATGCATCTTGGTATTGAGAAGAGGTCCTCCATTCATGCTTAGGACACCTGTAACATTAAAGAGACTACCAGATTTAGCCTCAGTACAACTTTATTTTTATTTTTATTTTGATCTATGCCAAACAGAAAGGATTTAATCTCAGGCAGTTTTATTTTCCAATTTTTTCCTTCCAGTTTATTTTCTGGCCAAATTATAGTTTGAAATGTTGATTCCATGTTAAGCCTTTAGATATTATTCTATAACATCTTTCTCCTAGAACTTTATTTGCTTAATTGAACTTAAACGTTCCCAGATGTTCAGTAAACAATCATAGAAAATTAGTGTAACTATGTACATTATGTGTTAGTCTAAGACCTTATTCATAGTCAAAAGCACAGTTTACAAGAGTAAAATCTAGATAAGGCAATAGATGCCAGAATTTTCCTCAAGGACAAAGAAATATGGATTAGACATGTTAAAATGCACTAAACACTTTTAAGTGCTAAAAACATATATAGTCCATCAGAACAATGCCATCTTAAGTATAAATAATACAGCCTTAAGTGTACATAATGCAGTTCAAGGTTAAATTTACTAAGCGATTTTTGGCAGCGATTTTAAATCAACGCTTATCGCTGTGATTTTTCATTGATTTCAGTGCTTTAAGCGCTATATTTACTACATGGCGAATTTTAATGGGCGCTGATGTTTGGTGACTTTTCGGCGCTTAAATCACGGTCATTTCACACTGAAACGTTGCCATAGCCCATACCTCTTAGTGTTTATTTAAAAAAAAAATTACCTTAAAAAACAGCCTAAAATAGCCCGTTGTAATGATAAAATCCATTGCACGGCATTCCATTAACCCTTAAGCATGGTGGTGCATATAGTACTAAAAGGCACAGAATGCCCATCTGATGCAGGGCATGCTGTGACTTTTAGTACCATAAGCATCAGCATGCCAAGTGTTAATGGCATGTAACCCTTAATAATGTGTCCGCAATATAGTTCTAAAATTCCCTTCATTGTTTCCCCTTAAGTCAATATGTCACCCGCATACTGTATTTCATTCATAAAGATAAATAAGTGCCAACATAGTTCAGAAATACATATAAGTAAGTGCCCGCATAGTTCATCAATACATATAAGTAAGTGCCTGCATAGTTCATCAATACATATAAGTAAGTGCCTGCATAGTTCACCAATACATATAAGTAAGGGCCTGCATAGTTCATCAATACATATAATTATTATCAAAGAAATACAGTTAATTTGGGCGCTAGTCTGTAATGATATCTCACTATTAATGACCTATCTATAAAACAGCTCCCAAAAGGAGAAACCCACTCCTAAAAGGTACAACAAAAAAAACAGAAAAAAATGTTTATTGATATAGCCATCATATGTGTGTCAAAGGATCCTTTTCTATTGAGTGACTGAATTATTACTATCGTGATTACTTTTGGCACTATGGGCCTGATCCAGTCCAGCGCCGATGCACTGTGCTTACTAAAGCACAGCGTATCGGCGTTCACTTACCCTGGCACTCCCCCAGTGCGGGCGTACTACCCTAACTTCAGCTGGCGTAAGGAAGGGGCCATACTCTCGCACAGGAGCGTATGGCCGCTTAACACGCCCTCCTACCCTTATTTACCTACCTCCCCCCGCCCACCAGCACTAACCTTAACGTAGGGACGCTGGAGATGTTGTGCCGGGCAACATCTGCCCGGCACATGCGCAGATCGGCTGAAAAGCCGATCTTACACTTACGCCCGCCGTCCTAGCAACGGCGGGGCGTACCTCTGGATCAAGCCCAATGAGATTGTTTATGTGATACAATATTGTTGCGTTCAGATGCGGTTGCAGTCCCCAGTTAGAACTTGTTATTTCCGAAATAGGGACATCCGAAAGTTCCTTTTTGGATGTCCCTATTTCGAATACTTACCAGTTTTAATTTTTTCAGAATAGGTGAGTATGCCGATCAACACCCATTATCATTGGCAAATTCCACCATCGCCGTTATCCCTCCACCGCCGCTGCTATCGCCAAACCGAGGGAAAGGTGAGTAACCTCTCCAAGCAGGGTAGGGAGGGTTAGGGTCAGGCTGTGGGAGATGGAAGGTTAGGGTCAGGCTGCAGAGAAGGGACAATTAGGGTCAGGCTGCGGAAGATGGTGGGTTATGGTCAGGCTGCAAGGAAGGGAGGGTTAGGGTCAGGCTTCCAGGAAAGGAGAGATAGGGTTAGGGTAATGAGAGGGGAAAGTTAGGGTTAGAATTAGGGGAAGGAGTGGGGGGACTTTTTTATTTACTTTTCCGAGCACCGAAAGCTCTGTTCCCTCATGGATCGATTGCAATGCCTCATCGAGGCATATGCAATCGAAATCCCAGCCAGTTCAAACCTGGCTGGGAGGAAACGACCCTATTGAAATAGGGCTGTTCTAAGCGGGGACCCACATCCGTTCAGATGATACAGTTGTTATTTATATGAGATATATTAATTGTCTCTTGTTACTTAGATCTGTCTCCATATATGATATATAGAGGTTATTTTAATTTAAGTATGTTGTACAATAAAATGGTTCTATACTACATATAATTATTGTCATTTATTTAAAAGGTGCCACAAGGTATCTGCAGTGCCATACAAAATACAACAAAATACAGTACAGACATACAGATTAGCGAGGTGTTAAGCTGGCATGCGAGGTGTCAAGCTGGCAAATCAGGGAGGAGGGGATAGAGCGCAGTGAGAGGTTGAGAGGGAGCTACCAGATGGGGATGGGGTAAAACGCAGGGCCGGACTGGCCATCTGGCAGTTCTGGCAAATGCCAGATGGGCTGCTGGAGGGCTGGGCCAGTACACAGAGCTGCTGGAGAGCAGAGGCAGTCACTATCAGGTGTAGATTCTCTGCATCAGCTACAAGCAGCTCCGCATTGAAGAAGCTTTCCCCTAGTGCCAGAAAATCAGCCAATGAGGGAGTAGCTGATGTCATTATGCTACTCCCTCATTGGTTAGGATTCTGCTGCTAGGATCCACCCACACTTCCTGCACTTCCTTTCAGATCGGCACAGCTCTGTTGAAAAGTAAGTGTATGTGTGTGTGTGTGTGTGTGTGTGTATGTGTGTCATACAAATTTTTTGTGTTTAATATTCAAGATCTGTTCTGTGTATGTATACATGTATGTCTTATATAAATAAATTGTGTGTATTTTATGCATGTATATATATAAAAACCAATATGGCGCTCACTGAATCTCAATAACCACTGAAGTGTTGCTATCTCACTTCACACTGCTAGGAGAGGGATTGTGAGTCCCTTATATACTATAGAAAATACAAAAGGGGGGCGTGGCCTGAAGCTAGTGGAGAGCGGACGCATGGTGGCTTAGCTCCCGCTAGTTTTGAAAGAAATTTGTGCTCAGCGCGACAGATTTCTATCCCTTTTACCCACCGGATCCTCTGGAGACCTCTACACAGTGCTCTAGCATGGGGAGCCCGGTCCCGTTCCGCGAGACTCCCTACCTGCGTGCCTAGAGGATTGCGGCCTGCCCGCGGCCTAGCTGACCGCCCTCCGTGCCTCACTTGATCGCGGTAAATGGCTCTTCCCCCGATCCCCGCTGCCACCAGCCTCCCGTCGGGACAATCGCACCGCGACTTGCATTAGCTGCCGGTGCTCCTCGTCACGCGGCCGCGGGTGACGTTGCCTGCTTGCTCCGGGCCGTAGGGCGACTCTGAAGACGGGAGGGCCCCTGGGCCTTGGCTGTTTGAAGTTTTGCCTGCCGTGGGGGACTGGCAGTGGTGGGAGAGCACCACTGAAACAGCACAGGTGCCTTACCCTGCACAGTCCCACTCCACTGAGGAAGCTACACACCTGCACTGGGGTTCCTTTGCCTCACCCCCCCTCTTGGCTTTACTAACTTACAGCCCAGGGACCCCCCAGCCTGTGAAGCTACAAGTGTAGCAGCCCAGACAAGACTTTTTGCCACTGGGCATAGTATCATCAGCCCATAGTTGACCTGAGCTGCCATCACAATCCCCAGCCCTAGGGGCCACACTCCTTTCAAGACTCTCATTGCCTTGAGCCCTATATATAATAATATATATTAATCTCTCACAGTACCCTCCTACGGAGACTCCTACTGTCACTCGCCTAACCCCTGCTACCACCTGGGCCTCCAAGGATATACTGCTGGCCTTTCCTCTCTTGCACCTCTGAAGTTTTAGGGCTGGAACAGTTACTAACTGCTATGTCTACCTACTCCAGAATGTGAACATACCACCCCTCCACCCCAGACCATTCGCACAGGACTGTAACCTGATCTCTACTTACCTTCTATTCATCAGTTAATAATATTGACAGCCTCGAACGTCATAGCTTTGTATAACCTCTTGGAATTGACATGCCTCTTTCAATATGCCCCCAAAGAAGCAGAGACTCACCACCCTGGCCCCCCCCACTAAAATTCCGACCGCGGAAAGCTGGCACGGACACCTCCCTACCACCGCAGGGGAGTCCGGCTTCTTCTTCTCCCTCCGCTACACAAAGCACCTCCTCAGCTCCCACGATGGACCTCAGTGCAGATTTTAATCCTTCCTCGGACGCACCGGTTACTATACGTACCTTGCACCAGCTATTTACCACCCTCCAGGAGGACTTCTTTGCAGACTTTAAGGCATCTCTCTCTGAACTGCATTGCGACATCTCGGAGCTGGAATCACGCACTGATCATCTGGAGACTAAAATGGAGGAAGTCGTGGCATCTCATAATTCCTTGATTTCAGCTCAGGAGGGTATCCAGGCAGAAGTGTCGCAGATTTGGGACAAGATAGCGGATCTCGAAGATCGGTTACGCCGCAATAATATTAAAATCAGAGGGATACCAGAATCTGTCGGCAATTCAGAATTAGAAACTTATGCTCAATCATTATTCCGTAAACTTGTCCCAGACATTGCAGACAGAGACCTGATTATTGACCGTATACATCGCCTTCCCAAGCCGCAATCAGTCCCCTCAGCTGCTCCAAAAGATACGCTACTACGGGTGCACTTCTTTCCAGCCAAAGAACGCATACTACGAGCAGACCGGCAACCAGAGAATTCTGAGATTATCAATGGCCTCCAGCTCTTCCAGGACCTCTCGATGGCTACTGTGAATCGGCGAAGAGCTTTTGGCTCCATCATAGCAGCCCTCCGCGACAGCTCGATTCCTTATCGTTGGGGCTTCCCGGTGAAACTCCTCATTCAACGCGATCGCCAAACCCACACGGTGACTTCGCCTGACGCTGGCATCAAGCTCCTGGAAGAATGGCAGATTCCTTTCCGAGATACCAGTCCTAGGCGCAACCCGCGCTTACGGCGGACTGGTCCCAAGCGCATGGATAACGCATTGACTCGTGAGATTGCTGGTCACCTTGTTTCCTTTTTCTTTTCATTGTGTTGATGAAATTAACACAACTGTTTATTAATATTTGCTCATCCCACTGATTGTGGTCAAATAGCGCCTTCCCGAAGGCTGGGATATTCCAACTTATAGATTTAAATGTATAGACTTTTCTAAGTATAGTTAAGTTTTTGACTAGTTTATCTCACCATACTATGATTACAACTTACATCCCGTGTGTCCTTTTAATGATAGATACCTCTTTATGTTCCATTTGGTGCTTTACACTGTATTACTATGGTTCTATTTACTATCAGGTTACATGTTTTGACTATATGTTGACTTTCTGAGGTCCCACACTTTACATATGTCGTCGCACTCCTCCCCTGGTGACGACTACTTTGGCCCGATATACTGGGCTCATTTGGTTTTGCTCCTTTCCCTCTCCTCCTCCCTTAGGCCCTCCCTTCTCCCCACGCACGCTCGCGGAACATCATCAACTGCAGGGAACAACGCAACCCTTTTACTAATGGCATCATATACGTTGCGCAGCCATTATGTCTTAACTATAACTCGACTTTGTGCATTGGGTAATTTACCGACCAGACTTATATCACACCAACCCAAACCTCTACCCAACCATGATTAAGTTTCTCACCATTAATGCCAAAGGTCTTAACTCCCCTAACAAGAGACGTCTAGCTCTGACTTATTTCCATCGCTATAGGGCTGGTATCGTTGCGGTTCAGGAAACACACTTCTCTACTCAGGCCCCGCCAAAGTTTGGCGATCACCGCTATCCTACTTGCTACACTGCTAACGGCCCCTTTAAAAAACACGGTGTAGCTATATTAATTCATAATAACTTGGAATTTAAACTTAGCTCTAAGTTTAATAACTTGGAATTTAAACTCAGCTCTAAGTTAGAAGATAAAAATGGCAGGTTTCTGATCCTTGTAGGTATCTTAGAAGATATTCCTGTCACCCTAGTCTCTGCTTATGCCCCAAACACCTGCCTGGTCCCCTTTCTCCATAAACTTTGCATTGAAATGTCCAAAATTCGTAAGGGCCACCTTGTTGGGATGGGGGATTTTAATCTAGCCCCTAACCCCAAGATTGATAAATCTCAGCGCTCAGCTGACACATTGTGCCCCCTCGATAGCGGCCCTTCCCTAGCCTTCAGGAAAGTAATGGCAGAATATGACCTTTATGACGTGTGGCGGGTATACCATCCAACCGCTAGGGAATATACCTTTTTTTCTCATCCCCATAACAGTTACTCTAGAATAGACCTAATCCTTTTGGATAAATGGACACTACAACATTCTAAATCCACGGCTATCCTACCTATCACATGGTCGGATCACGCGCCTGTGGTCTGGACATGGGATAACATCTCTACCAAGTTCATACCTAGGCCATGGCGTCTTCAACCCCACCTCATAGCCTCCCTTGAGGCTAGGATGGAGATTGAACAAGCCTTAGATTCATATCTCCAAACTAATAATGTGGAAGACACATCTATTTTTACCTTCTGGTGTGCTCTTAAAGCGGTTATTCGAGGAGCGTTTATTCAGGTGGGAGCCAGGCTGCGTAAGAGATATGCCCAGACGACATTAGATCTTGAAGCACAAATCTCCCGTCTTGAATCACTAAACAAATCTCACCCCTCGACAGATGTTAAAACGCAATTAATTAAGGCTAGAGCAGATCTTAATAAACATCTGCCGAAATAGACACATAATGCCATGATTGCACTGCAGCAGAAATATTTTGTCGCTGGTAACAAAGCGGGCAGACTGTTGGCCCGTAAATTACGGGGTCAAACGGCACCCAATCGAATCAAAGCTTTGACAGACAATACTGGCCGAAAGTTTCTCAATCCATGCGACATCGCTAATACCTTTGCAGCGTATTACTCTGACCTGTACAACTTGGGGAGAGATATGTCTATCCCGCAGCCTACCCCAGAGCTGATAGCTGATTTTTTAGACTCCCTTTCCCTGCCTGCGTTAAACCAGACAACCTTGGAAGCCCTCAATAACCCCTGGACGCAAGCTGAGGTTGCTCTGGCTATTGGGTCCCTCCTGAACAACAAGGCCCCAGGCCCAGACGGGTTCATTAATAATTTTTATTCCGCCTTTTCCGCTAAATTGTCTCCTATCCTTACTACCTTGTATAACGCTGCCTCCGAGATGGGCATCTTCCCAGCAGAAATGCTAGAAGCCCAAATTGGAACTATTCCTAAGCCTGGAAAATCCCCTACAGATGTCAAAAACTACAGACCTATCGCCCTTCTAAATACCGATGTAAAATTATATGCTAAGCTGATCGCTAATAGACTAGCCCCCTTACTCCCTGCCCTTGTACTCCCGGATCAGGTGGGCTTTATCTTGAGGCGTCAAGGGCTAGACAACACCCATAGGGTATTAAATATAATAGACTGGGCCAACCACTCTTCCACAGAACTCCTTCTACTTTCACTTGACGCCGAAAAGGCGTTCGACCACCTTCATTGGGGCTATATGAGAGCTGTCCTTAATCGCTTTGGGTTTCAGGGTCCTATGTTTCAGTCTATTGAGGCGCTATACCATGGCCCAAGCGCGAGAGTTTTTAGCAACGGGTTCTTGTCTGATTCCTTCCCCATTACGAATGGCACCCGTCAGGGATGCCCCCTATCCCCTCTAATGTTTGCCCTCACCATGGAGCCCTTGGCCCACCTGGTCCAGGCTTGTTCAAAGTTTCCTGGTGTCTCAATCAAGGACACTTCTCATAAACTCTGCCTTTTCGCAGACGATGTCCTGTTATTTGTTACAAAACCTGACACGGCCCTTGTAGAACTACACTCAATATTGGATCAGTTTAGTGCCGTCTCCTATTACAAATTGAATACCACCAAAACCGAAGCACTCCCTGTTAACCTCCCTGCCCACACTGTGACCTCCCTACAACAGACATTCTCCTACTCCTGGCAAGATAAATCTTTAAGGTATCTGGGCATACACCTGGCACGCGCTGTGGAGGATGTCCTCTTGGAAAACCTTACCCCCCTATACGCACAACTCTATCAACTGACAACTTCATGGATGCTACATGAAATATCATGGTTGGGCCGGATTGCAGCGTTTAAAATGTCGTTGTTACCCAAACTAATGTATATTTTCCGAGCCATCCCGTACCTTCCTCTGCAACTTGAGATAGATATATTCTCTAAACTTATGACTAATTACGTATGGAAAGGTAAAAAACCCAAAATGGCCCTGCGCCATATGACCCTTTCTAAGAATTTAGGCGGCCTGGGCCTGCCGGATTTGGGAGCATATCACACGGCTTGTATGTTGGCACAATTGAGTTGGGGTGCTCTGGGGCTTTCCCAGCTAGACCATTTGTTACCACAGGGTCGCTTGCACCCCTTTTCTGAGTTGGTTTCATGCTTTAATATTCCGGTTTCTGAGACCTTTCATTACATGCAACTTAGCCACTGGGTATCTACCATATTAAAAACACCTAGCACTCTGCAACTCCCTCAAGACCATATTCAACGCCGCCTGACTGACGGCGGTAGCGCGGGAGCCATATCTTTCTGGTATGCCACTATAACCTCTTCGAACCCATCGTTGAATAAATCCCCCCCGCATATTCAGTGGGAAAGAGACTTGGGTATCCTGATCTCACAACAGCAATGGACTAACTTGTCCGCCCAAATGTTTAAGAGATCCAGATGTGCTAACCATGTTGAGATGGGTATCAAACTATTGAACAGACTATACCTAACCCCTGCGAAACTCCATACTATGTGGCCTCCAGGGTATTAAACCATACTATCCACCCCTCTCCACAGATAGCATTACTTCATCTTTACCCTGATGACTTCCCTAAAGAGAAACAATATCTATTTGGTCATTTTTTAATTGCCACTAGAGCAGCAATAGCCCAACTGTGGAAGTCAGCGGACCCTCCTACCCTCCCTAAAATCATTGCTAAAATCACCCATAATCACACCATGGAAACACTTCTAGCTGAATATCGGGTTTCCGCCTCCTGCCCCCTCTTCCAGTGGCTCCCCTGGACAGACTACCTTCATGAAGAAAGCAGGCAGCAACCAACGTCTACTTAGAGTTCATACTCTGCCACCTATCCATGCTAAAAAGTGATATTATTGGTTCCTTTACGACCTTCCGATATCGGGCTAAGCTATAATGTTGCTATGTTCTCAGTGGAGGTGCAGGTCGACTGCTAAACCCTTCCCGACGCCTTGTTAGGTCATGCTATTTTGACATGTCAATGTTGTTCTCTTGGTGATATTGTTATGTACTGTAACGTATGATGTTCCCCCTCCCTTCCCCTCCTTTTTCTTCTTTCTGTATCCCTTCCCCTTTTGTTATTACAAAATCAATAAAATTTGGAAGTTAAAAAAAAAAGGAAATACAAAAAAAGGGGAGAAGATTCCAGCGCTGTGATAGAGAGGTAGCAACAAAAATAGATAAATAATCTAATAATATTAAGAATTAGAAAATAAATAGTAAACATGTATTTATAAATTAAACTAAAATGTAACAAAAATAATTCTAATTAAGCCTTCTACACAATTGATTACACAATTTATTAACACAATGAACAATCAATCTGGTACCAGAAAGTAAAATCAGATAAAAAAAATGAACAAACACAATGTTACATAAAAAATGCCAGACTAATATGATGACCCTATACCATATATATGTAACTAGAGAAATATCCACTCCAATAGATAGTATCAATAAGGGTAAAAGGGAATAACCCTTCTAACCCAATTTAAACAAGTGTCCTTATATGAACTAGCTCTCAGCATATATTGGTAAGTAGCATAGATATTGCTGTTCCATCCACTTAATGAATCCACTGGTAGGAGTTTTGTTATTTATCAGGAAAAAAATCCCTTCACAATTGTAAACAGCAGAGAATTTCATATAATTCCCATAGCGGGCAAAGTACTCTTAATATGCAGTGTCTCCGCACGATTTTCAAATAAGCGGGGGTTTTTTTGAAGGTAGTGAGGGAGACCTGGAATATTTCCTTTAGGTACTAATGGAGATGTACAAAGCAGTGTATCTAGGGGTGATCAGCCTCGACTGAAAACAAGATGCAGTACTTATCCTTCCAGACAGGCAGCGTCATGTTCTCCGTCTGGTGTAGCTCTCTCCAAGTAATTATAGTAGTCCCCCTTCACTCCGTATATGATCGTTTGCAGCGCTCACGGGCCGACAAGAGACTCCAAATTATATGTGCCTTGGTCTCCCTCAGGTCTCCCTCACTAGCTTAAAAAAAAAACAAGCTTATTTGAAAATTTCATACATTTAGGATGTCTGAGTGTGTATATATATATATATATATATATATATATATATATATATATATACACACA